>LBNU01022093.1:4197-61274 GCA_014162995.1 Artemisia annua | reverse complement strand
AAGTGGTGTGCTCTGAGAGCTAGCAATTTCCACCACTTCCGTTGTAGTCTCTGGTTCTTGTTCTTGAGGGACGTGAAGATAAGGCAAGACGTTCTTTTCAGTCACCGTTTTAAGCTTGACACGTAAACTTGACGAACTCTCAACCGTAAATCGAGAAAGATTAGGATCAATTCTTGACGGTTTTGGGGGAACAACTGATTCTTGAACAACTGAAGGTTGGGCGTATTTAGCACTTCCATTGTCAAGGGAAAGCACCGGGTCCTTTGTCACCTCGGTTTCTCGTTCCATTTCCATCACCAGAAAAGAAGCAGGAGTATATGGTTCATTATAAATAACACGAGCACTCGCAAGCTCTACAGCGGCTAGAATTTTAGAGAAGTCGCCGTCGAGAGATGCCAAAGAAAAATTTTCAACATTTGAAGGTTCACAAGATGAAGTGGGATTGCCACTTGAAGAATTTATTTCGTTCTCTTCTTTCAAAGTCTCGTCTTCTCTGCTCTCTTCAGAATTTTCCTTTTCTTGGTTTCTTCTAAGAATTATCTCTTTACACTCCTTCATTAGACTGAGTAGTTCTTCTTTTGATTGCTCAAAATTCGGAGTATCTTGGACTGAATTGTTGTTGAAATACGGTTCTTGCTCATAAAGGTTTTGAGGAGGGAAGTAAGAATCATTTTGAGGATAATTTGGCAAGGTTCGAATTACAGTTTGAGAGCTATGAACTAATTCATTTTCAAAAGCACAAAACGAACAGAATCCATTGAACAAGATTTCTCCAGCACCTCATGCAAGTACACCCGTTGACAACAATTTGTAGTCGGATCCCAAAAAATCTCCACATCCATCACAAAAACCAAGATAAAGCGGCCTGAGGTGGGTAGTCAGGAAAAATTTGGAAAGTGGTTGTATGAACTTGGTTTTGTCATAGTGTAAGAATTGCCAATTCGAAACAACATCCGTTCTGGAAGATTCATTACCACACCTTTTCGCACGTACACCATCACACCGGTAAACCATAAGTGGTCACCCACAACGAACACATAATGGATCCATGAGAATTAAACAAAAGTGAAAACCAGTTTTGAAAGGAAAATCTTTTTCTGGATTTTTGAATTTTTTAGAAAGTTGAAATCAAAAGAAAAACAAATTTGAAGAGAAAATATTTTTGTGTTTTTTATAAATTTGAAATTATTTACAAAAGAGTTAACTTCTCGAAAGAAGGATCTTCAAAAACACATTACTCAAACGATACGACTAAATCATTTCAACCGCTCCCGGCCAGCGGCGCCAAAAATATGATCGTGGCCAGAATCAAGCGTTGAAGTTTAAACAGGATGTTGTCCCCCAACGAGGTTGAATGGATCTTGCTCGATTGAGTTGTAGTTATGTGGTATGTTAATAGGTTTTAAAAGTTTTATTTTTTGATTTAAGCTAGTCTACTGAAAAATGATTTAAGATTTAATAAACACTAACATGAAAATGACGGAAAACGTTTAAGACTAATAAAGTTGAAAATAAAGATAACATTAGAACGGAGGAACGACTAAAAAAAAAAAGGACTAAAATTGTAAAACGACAAAAGAAAAGAAAAGATTAATTGAGAAAGTAAAATGTTTTTGGTTTTTAAGGACTTAAGAAAAGCGAAAGGTAAAAATTAGCTTATCTAAAAGAAAAGTTTAAGACTTAGTGAAATAAACGTTAATAAAATAAATCTAAAAATGACAAGACAACGCACTTAGTAAAAAAATGACTAAGATGATTTTAGAAAATTTTGGCATTCGTTAATTGAGAAATAAAGCCTCACTCGATAAAGACGATTGAGGGGAACTCGTGCCTAACTCTGCATATGAAAAGAAACAACACTTGCTAAAAAGATAAAAGCACAAAGACCTAAACTAACCATACTTGCTAAAACCTAATACCAATACTCGCTAGAAAAATCACCGAAATCGATATATTTGAAAACCTTAACTCGCTAACTAATCTAAAAAATCCATACTTCGCTATTATATACTATAACATACTCGCTTAGTAATAGAAATGAAACTCGCTAAAAAGTGTTCTATAACTCGCTAACAAAGGAAACCAAACATCGCTAAATTATTACTCAAACCTCGCCTAGAATGACTCGCACCTCGCGTATGACAGACGAAGTAATACTCGCTACTAATTCCTCCATGACGCGCTAACAAATAAATTTGTAACAACTCGCGTGAACCCTAAATAAAATGTATTGACCTTTTTTAAACGTGAACAACAAGAAGAAAATTGAAGTCGAGAAGACTAGTATAAAAAGCTTTAGTGTAAAAACCTCGTTTGAGAGAAGCTAAATAACTATATTAAGCCAAAATAAGCCACAAACTTAAAAGCCCTAACCTATTATTATTTCTTATTCGAATTAGAAAATAAGCATGCAAAGGTGACAATTATGTAAAAGCTTTGATGAACAGATAAAATAGATGTAAACAAAAGAATGAACAGATGTGAACAAAACTTAGACTCAAATCATGTTAGAAAATGCGAAGAAAGAAGGAAATCTAAGACGAGTGTACCGAAGAGAGAAGTCTACAAAAGAAAAAATGTAATAAAGTTCATTACCAAATTAATTCTACCACTACTCCTATGAGTCCAACCCTCTAAATCTAACCAACCCTCCTAATGAGGTCTAATCCTCTATTTATAGGCCAAGAGCTTCTAAAGTTTTGACAATGTTGCAACTTAAGCCCTTGAACCTTTACAATTCATGAAAATAACACTAGAACTTCATTACAAACGTTACTAATAAACTAAATACTAAACGTAGAAGTCTTGTAACGTTGAGGATTTGAGTAGACGTGTATTTCAAAGGTCTTCAAAGATGTGCAAACAATCACTTGCTCGAATTTGGGAAGCTTATTCTTATGAATCTCTTTCAACTTCGATTAAGTGTTTCTATCATCTTCTTGAGCTTTTAAGAAATAACTTTGTCGTCTTGGGCTTTTCTTAAGTAGATATCGTCATTGACTCGGCTTCTTGACACTTTTCCACACCTCGTGCTCGTTTTAGGGCTTTTTGGTTGATTTTTGTGCCATTTATGCAATATCCTTCCCTGCACGATCACAAACACAAAAACACGATATCTTTGGCGTTTAACGTTAGTTTTTGGTCTTTTAAGGTCTGAAAATGGTGAATAAAAGGTATGTGAATAAGCACATACCAATAACCTTAAACGCGAATTATATAGTAAAACCTTATCTCCCTCTGAGAACTCCTTAGGTTTCTTAATCCGTTGGTCATGCCATCTTTTTGCTCTTTCCTTGTATGTAATGGAAGATTCATAAGCTTCCAATCTCAATTCATCGAGCTCTTGGAGCTGCAAGAATCTATTTGTTCCTACTATCGTGTAATCCAAATTGTAGGCCTTAAGTGCCCAATATGCCTTGTGCTCCAGTTCTACTGGGAGGTGACATGCCTTGCCGTAAACCATGCGGAAAGGGGTTGTTCCGATAGGCGTCTTGTAAGCAGTTCAGAAAGCCCACAAAGCTTCATCAAGCTTAAAGGACCAGTATTTCCTGTTTTGATTGACCGTTTTCTCTAATATCCTTTTTATTGACCTATTGGTGTTTTCGACTTGACCATTGGTTTGAGGATGATAAGCAGTGGAGAATCGATGGGAGACTCCATATCTTTTCATGACCTTTTCCATTTGCGTATTGCAAAAATGGGTTCCTCTGTCACTAATAGGAGCTTTTGGAATGCCAAATCTAGCAAATAGTTTCTTTAAGAAATGAATGACCACTCTAGCATCGTTGGTCCTAAGGGCCTGCGCCTCTACCCACTTTGAAACATAGTCGATGGCCACTAAGATGTATTCATTCCCTCCTGAAGATGGAAGGGGCCCATGAAGTCTATTCCCCAAACATCGAAAACCTCACAAACCTGTATATAATTCTGGGGTGCTTCATCTCTCCTGGAGATATATCCAGCTCTCTGACAAGCGTCACGTGCTTGTATCATTCCTTTTACATCACGAAATACTGTAAGCCAATAGAATCCTGCGTCAAAAAAATTTCGTGCAGTAGTATTCATTCCATGATGTCCTCCGGATAGACCTGCATGACATTCTTTCATGATTCTGATTGCCTCCTTCTCAGAAACACATCGCCTGATCACTTGATCAGGGCATTTGCGGAACAAGAAAGGTTCGTCCCAAAAGTAGTATTTTAGTTGAGCGAAGAACCTCTTTCTTTCATGTCTGTTCATGTGTTCGGGAAAAACTCTGCTTGCCAGGTAGTTAGCATAATCTGCGTACCATGGTTCAGAATCATTTATTAACATGAGCTGTTCATCGGGAAATGAATCCCGAATCTCACTCTTATCAGATTCGCTCAGGCTGGGGTTTTCTAGTCGAGAGAGATGATCAGCCAGTAGATTTTCTGCTCCCTTCTTATCACGAATTTCTACATCAAACTCTTGCAATAATAAGATCCAACAGATTAGTCGTGGTTTAGCGTCCTGTTTAGTGAAAAGGTATCGAAGAGCTGAATGATCAGTAAAGACAACGGTTTTTAAGAGGACTAGATATTGACGAAACTTATCAAAAGCAAATACCACGGCTAACAACTCCTTTTCTGTGGTGGTGTAGTTTTCTTGAGCAGGATTCATGGTTTTGCTAGCGTAATATATTGGCTGGAAGTGTTTGTTAAGCCTTTGGCCTAGCACTGCTCCAACAGCGTAATCACTAGCATCACACATAATCTCAAAAGGTAGCTTCCAATTAGGGGTTACCATAATTGGAGCTTGCGTGAGTTCCTTCTTCAATTGGTCGAAGGCATCCTTACATTCTTGAGAGAAATCGAATGGAGCATCCTTTACAAGTAGCTGAGTCATTGGCCGAGCTATTTTTGAGAAATCCTTAATGAATCTCCTATAGAAACCAGCATGACCTATGAAGCTACGTATTGCTTTGACCGTAGTAGGATAAGGCAGCTTGGATATAGCCTCGATTTTTGCTCGATCTACCTCATTCCCGTTTCCAGAGATTTTGTGCCCAAGCACGATACCTTCTTTTACCATAAAATGGCACTTTTCCTGTTTAAAACCAAGTTGGTCTCCTCACAACGTTTGAGCATTTTCTCGAGGTTAGTAAGACACCGATCGAAAGAGTCTCCACAAACGGAAAAGTCATCCATGAAGACTTCCATGCTGTCTTCCATTAACTCGTGAAAGATTGCGGTCATGCATCGTTGGAAAGTAGTGGGAGCGTTACACAGTCCAAAAGGCATCCGCTTGTAGGCGAATGTACCGTAAGGGCATGTGAATGTGGTCTTTTCTTGGTCCTCAGGGGCGATAGGGATTTGGAAATACCCTGAGAATCCATCCAAGAAGCAGTAGTATTCATGTCCTGCTAATCTTTCCTTTGATCGATGAAAGGGATAGGAAAGTGATCATTTCGGGTTGCATCATTCAGTTTTCTATAATCGATGCATACACGTCAACCGGTGACTGTTCTTTGGGGTACCAACTCATCATTGTCATTTTTTACCACCGTCATCCCTCCTTTCTTAGGTACAACCTGTACAGGACTGATCCATGGGCTGTCTGGTATGGGATAAACTAGCCCTGCATCCAGGAGTTTAATGACTTCCTTCTTTACGACTTCCTTTATGTTGGGATTCACTCGCCTCTGAGGTTGTACGGTCGGTTTATAATCCTTCTCCATGAGGATCTTGTGTGTGCAGAAAGTTGAGCTATTCCCCTTGATGTCGACTACACTCCATGCAATAACTCCTTTATATTTTTTTAAAACCCCTAGGAGTTTATCCTTCTGTTCGTCTTTTAAGGAGGAGCTAATGATTACCGGAAGTTGACCCCCCCCCTTGGAGGAAAGCATACTCCAAGTGGGTCGGGAGTTGCTTAAGTTCTAAATTGGGTGGCTCGATGATGGAAGGTTTAAGTTTGTTTTTGGGTTTACGAAGTTCGAGTGGCTCAACGTCTTCTTGTCTGGGGTGGAAGGAGACTGCGTTGATTTTTTCAGTCTTTTCCCCTTTAATAATGGGAGGAAAAACTTCGTCACGCAACCATCCTGCTTTAACCTGTTCATCTACACAATCGTCAATGACATCGGATAGCTCATCAACCTCTCCGATGAAATACAGCCGATTGGCTGCTTCGAGAGTAAGATTCATTGTGTCCTTGATGTCAAAGGTTAAGCTATCGGCACCTACTCGTAAGGTCAGCTTGCCATCATGAACATCAATGACGGCTCGAGCAGTTGCAAGGAATGGTCTCCCTAGGATGATGGGTACGAGATCATCTTCCTCCATTTCCAAGATAACTGGAAATTTGAACTTTCCCACTTTAACAAGCACATTCTCACATATTCCTAAGGGATACTTGACCGATCTATCAGCTAGCTGGATGTTCATACGGGTTGGTTTCAAGCCTGAGTATCCCAACTTGAGGAACATGGAATATGGCATAAGATTGATGCCTGCCCCTAAGTCGGCTAGAGCATTCTTTACTGATAGAGATCCTATGGAACAAGGCAAGGTGAAGCTACCGGGGTCTTCCACTTTCTTTGGTAATCCTCGCTGGGTCACCACAGAACATTCTTCTCCTAAGGTTACAAGACCCTCGAGCTTTTTCCTATTGGCGTGTAGCTTCTTGAAGTATGTACATGCATCAAGGAGGGGTATAGTGACAACCGAATCCTTCAAGTATGACAAGAACCTCTTATTATCGTTCTCAACCTTTTGATTTTTGAGGCGTGACGGATATGGGACTTTCACGGGCTGCTTGGGTGGAATGGGTGGAGAGGAGGTTGCTTGAGGGGGCTGCTCAGGAACCTCATCACGCACGTTACCTTCCTCCTCGGGAGAGGTGTCAGGTTCCGTGACGTTGGATTGTTGGACTGGGTATGGTGGGTCCTTAGTTGTCATTCCGGCTCTGGTGGTGATGGCTAGCAAGGGGTCATTTTGATTCACTTGGGGTTTGACGTAGCCACCAAGTGAGGCATTGAGTTCTGAGAATGTGGCCCTTAAGTCATTTTGTTGATCGGTTATGAGGTCGTCGAGACCATTTAACATAAGATATTTTTCATGCGTGAAATGCCCAAGGTCATCCTCGAAAGTACTCCTAACCCTGAAGTCGGGACCTTCTTCTCCTTCCCCATTTCTCACGAGATTCCCTCAAGGGGTAAAATCATTGTTTTGATAAAAAAAATTAAGAGGGAAGGGCCATCAAAGATGTCATGGCTCGACAGACACGCTTGTTCGATGGTGGCGTTTTCCCTGCATTCCTCCACTTCGTGCGGGCCACCACATTGGTCGCAAATTAGATATGGGCTTGATAATCGTTTAGCGGTTCGCGACCCGTCAAGATATGACACTCTTTCATGCAATTTCCTTAGCCTGCTCTCAAAAGAGGGTTTTTTTTGTGACCTCAGNAAAAAAAATTAAGAGGGAAGGGCCATCA
Source organism: Artemisia annua (assembly GCA_014162995.1). Taxonomy (NCBI): domain Eukaryota; kingdom Viridiplantae; phylum Streptophyta; class Magnoliopsida; order Asterales; family Asteraceae; genus Artemisia; species Artemisia annua. The sequence continues at coordinate 53,822 of LBNU01022093.1, read as the reverse complement.
AAGATGTCATGGCTCGACAGACACGCTTGTTCGATGGTGGCGTTTTCCCTGCATTCCTCCACTTCGTGCGGGCCACCACATTGGTCGCAAATTAGATATGGGCTTGATAATCGTTTAGCGGTTCGCGACCCGTCAAGATATGACACTCTTTCATGCAATTTCCTTAGCCTGCTCTCAAAAGAGGGTTTTTTTTTTGTGACCTCAGACATGCTCATGATCGAATCGGGTTCATCCCATGCATCATCTTGATCTTGAGCATATTCCTCAATCCTATTCCACCCTTCCTTAGCACTTAACTTGGATATTCTCCCTTTTACCGGATTATTTACTCCCTTCTGGTCATTTTGAGAGATACTATCATAGAATATTTGGACAAGAAGCCAGAGTTCAATGCCATGATGGGGGACCTGTCTTATTAGGTCCTTGAATCTAATCCAGGATTTATGAATGGGTTCTGCTTGTCCAACGCGGAATCGGAGGAGTTGGTCTCTAAGTACCGAGGTTCTTCCTACGGGAAAGAACTTTTCATAGAATTTTGAGATGAGTTGTTCCTACGTGAAGATGGACTCAGAAGGAAGCTTGTTGTACCATTCCTCGGCTTTACCTTGAAGGGTAAAAGGAAAGAATCGAAGTCGAGATGTGTCTCTAGTGGCCTCGTCCGTATGGATGGTGTCCACTATTTTCAGGAAGTCTTTGATGTGTTGGATTGGATCTTCAGTTTTCAATCCATGAAACTTGCATACACTTTGGACAAGCCAAACGTCGGTTGCACGCAAGACCCTTTCTGTGTGTTCATTTGGAAACACAATAGCGTTAGAAAAGCCACGATGGGTGGGAGAAGAGTAATCCTTGAGGCACTTGGGGGCAGGATCCTCAGGAATTTTCGTATTGTGATTGGATTGGGGGCTAGGTGGTGTATCATGATGATCAGATTCCTCCTCAGAAAGGGCTTCATCGAAGTTGTTGGTGATGCCAATTGGTTCGGATGTTGAAGAGTGTTGTCTTAATCTACGCATTTCCCTTTCAGGTTATGCGTAAGGTGGGATAAGGTCTCTTATGGAACTACGACTCCTAGTGACTCTAAGGTTGGAGAGATCTTCGTTTACCGTGATGGCCAAGGAAGATTTGAGCAAAGGGTTGGGAAGAAAAAGATAGACTAAAAGAAAACCTAGAAAAATAAAATAAAAATTTCACTAGAAAGGAATCTAATGAGTAGACCTAAGTAAAAATAAAATTTCCAACCTAAGCAATAACTATTCCCCGGCAGCGGCGCCAAAAACTTGATGCGTGGGTTTTGCAACCTTCGCAGTAGGTTTTACCTCTCAAAGGATCTTGAGAAGCTTACAACCCCCACCAGGCAGTGTACCTAACCGATGTAGTATAGTGAAGTGGCAAGTACCGGGGGATTGATCGTTCTCTCGGGGAATAGTGTCGTTAGGATTGAAAACTACTCTAATTTAGGTCTAAGGGTTGAGGGATGATTCTTTTTGTATTTTTATATTTTATGAAAGCAAGTAAAATCTCGGGTATTTGGAAGAGTGGGCGGAATTAGTTGCTAGTCAACTAACCCAAATAACTACTTATGCAAATAAAATAAAATAACAAGAAAAAGTAAATTGTTGTGAAACTTATATGGGAGAAAAATGTGTTTACTTAGATTTCCTTACTCCCTAGCTATCTTTTACCGGTTAATTGGTTTGTTGTAATTGTGTGGATGACGGGTTGTATTCCTTTAAACCATTCGTAGGGCCGTGTACGATCTTCCCTAACTCTATAAGCTCCTACTTCACTCCTATGTCGAGCCGACTAAAAGCTCCTAACATGGGATCACTAGAATTCGCTTATGCATTAAATACAACCATATAATCGTAGTACACATCCGATTCATGTTTCTTAAGACGTTCAAGCAAGTTACCGTATAGGAGGTTAGCCAGTTTTCTTAAGCCTAACATCGACATCACCCACCCACAACAATCAATAACAAACCAACAACAAGTAATCAATAGCTAGGTTTCATTAGATCTAAGCAAACACAAGAGAAACCTAGCCTAGCATGTTAAAGTAAAGACAAGCATAAGATATAATCAAGCAACACATAGACATATTGATTGATTTGAAAGGAGACTTATCTTTAATTAAACATGAATGATTCAAGGGTGAAAAACCATTGAAAATACAGTAAACCACGACCTAGGGTTTATCCCTAAAGTTCTCCCAAAAGTTACACACTTAATGAATGAAAATTAGAAAAATATATATAGATTTTACAACTTGACGGTGTCACGTTTTAGCTCGTGACGCCGTCACCTCGCCGCCAAAACTCTTCTCGGATTGCTCAAATCCACTCTTAACGCCGCCCCTCTTTAATAGTCTATGGGCCATCTCTCTTTAAGTTATAACGTGATGGCCTAGGCGAAATAACACGTGACGCCGTCACGTGTAAAAGCTTCAAAATCTTTCTGGCCCGTCAAGTGTAAAAATTATTCACCTCTTTGTCAAAGCGTGACGCTGTCATCTCGTAAAGAGTGACGCCGTCAGGTACAGTTTCCAGCATGGTTTTGAGACTTTGTCGTTTTATTCACTTTTATGCTCCAAAAACGTCCAAAATGCATCATTTTCCAGATTTCTTCTCTAAAGTACCTAAAATGACAAAAGGAACGATTTAAGGCAATATTTGATCAAATAAGTAAATGACCCCTTAAAAGCATTACACTTTTCGCCTCATCATAATCTCGAATCCGTTTGGTAAAGGGAGAAACTACCAAATCGCGCACATTTTTTCTGCCTCTTTAAATACAAAAGGCTCGTGGTAGAAATCGTTATTTAGCACCGGGCCACCGGTCTTCCTTTGGCTGTATTTTTCAAAGGCGTCCCTCCGATAGTGGCACGAATTTTTGAGGGGTCATTGTTGTCACTTTCCACGAAAGCATTTTCTTTTGCATATCCTGGATGTAACTTATCTGAGTCCGAATTCCATGGTTCAATGACGGTGGGTTGACGTTTGTAAAAACTAGTTGGTGCGGAACGTCCTTTAGCTTTTGGGTGAATTCCTTGTACATGGCATTCATTCGGTCAAAGTTATGAACCATGAATTGCATCACAGGGTCTTCTACGTCTGGTTCCAAGGTTGGGTCACTGGGCCCTCCCGCATCGTGGGCGATCGGGGTTGGTTCAACGTCTGGATCGCCTTGATTATCTATTGCTTCATGAGTTGGAGTTTGGGTCGGATTCTCTCCGCTCATGTTTATGGTTTTGTCATTGCAAGTGGATGGTAATGTGGGTTTTTTTTCTTCGGGTCCAACGGATGGCGCCAATTGATGATACGCAGAATTTCGGGTCCAGACCACGGATATAAATTGATAACTATTTAGACCACGAGCATGGACCAAGTACCTAATATCATTTACTGGATGTGGGTGAATAGTTTAAACAAGGACTTGAATTATCGTATATTAAATATGTTTGAAGATTTTATAGGAGGTTGATTTATATGGTGGCGATTCCCATTGTGTGTATGTGCTACTGTGTATATATGCGGTTTTACGCCACTTTTCCTATATGAGAATTGATGATGATATATTAAACTACTGGGCTTTCCCATTGTGTGTATGTGCTACTAATAATAGTGGAGAAGAATTATATTATAGAGAGAAAGAGAAGTGAATGATGAGTGAGTGATCATTCCTCATTTCTGTGCTATATTATAGGCAAGGAAAATGAACTGAAAGATATCTTCAAGTGGACTTGTAAGGATATGATAGGATTTCGCTACGTAATAATCAAGATATGACATCTTTTGACATGCACCCTTGTGAAAATAAGATTATTTTTATATTATGATTTGATATATAAACTATTTCCAAGCAATTGATATATAAACGATTTTTCAGCAACTTGCATTTGACATATAAAGGATTTCATGCAATTGATATACTATTTTCATGCAACTTAGATTTGACATATAAATGATTTCATACAATTATAAAATGAATATTTTAATGGTTACTCTATCACCCCACATAATGTATAAAAGTGTTCATAAACAAACACCACGTAATGCTCATAAAAAAACACCTCTGTAACGTTTGGAAAAAGACTGCTCATAAACAAACACCCCTATAACGTTTAGAAACAGACACGTAATGTAACACCCGTTACACGTTATTAAACCCATCGGGCATCAGGCCCAACCACGCTATAGCCTCAACAATACATATAATATAACAACCATCTCCCTTTCCCCCAAATCATCGGTGAAACCGTGTCCATACGTTATGAACCCTAACGACGTCGTTGTAATCTCATCTTCTTCCGATGAAGAAGAAAAAGAAGATGACGTGGTTTTAATCTCCGACGACGATTGTAGCGAATCGGATGGTAATGAGGCTGGTGGTGAATATGATTATGATGTTATCGAAGTTATGGAATCTGATGATGAGGATATACCGTCAGNAATGTGGGTTTTTTTTCTTCGGGTCCAACGGATGGCGCCAATTGATGATACGCAGAATTTCGGGTCCAGACCACGGATATAAATTGATAACTATTTAGACCACGAGCATGGACCAAGTACCTAATATCATTTACTGGATGTGGGTGAATAGTTTAAACAAGGACTTGAATTATCGTATATTAAATATGTTTGAAGATTTTATAGGAGGTTGATTTATATGGTGGCGATTCCCATTGTGTGTATGTGCTACTGTGTATATATGCGGTTTTACGCCACTTTTCCTATATGAGAATTGATGATGATATATTAAACTACTGGGCTTTCCCATTGTGTGTATGTGCTACTAATAATAGTGGAGAAGAATTATATTATAGAGAGAAAGAGAAGTGAATGATGAGTGAGTGATCATTCCTCATTTCTGTGCTATATTATAGGCAAGGAAAATGAACTGAAAGATATCTTCAAGTGGACTTGTAAGGATATGATAGGATTTCGCTACGTAATAATCAAGATATGACATCTTTTGACATGCACCCTTGTGAAGACAAGATTCTTTTTATATTATGATTTGATATATAAACTATTTCCAAGCAATTGATATATAAACGATTTTCCAGCAACTTGCATTTGACATATAAAGGATTTCATGCAATTGATATACTATTTTCATGCAACTTAGATTTGACATATAAATGATTTCATACAATTGATATATAAACTATTTTTATGCAACTATAAAATGAATATTTTAATGGTTACTCTGTCACCCCACATAATGTATAAAAGTGTTCATAAACAAACACCACGTAATGCTCATAAAAAACACCTCTGTAACGTTTGGAAAAAGACTGCTCATAAACAAACACCCCTATTAAACGTTTAGAAACAGACACGTAATGTAACACCCGTTACACGTTATTAAACCCATCGGGCATCAGGCCCAACCACGCTATAGCCTCAACAATACATATAATATAACAACCATCTCCCTTTCCCCCAAATCATCGGTGAAACTGTATCCATACGTTATGAACCCTAACGACGTCGTTGTAATCTCATCTTCTTCCGATGAAGAAGAAAAAGAAGATGACGTGGTTTTAATCTCCGACGACGATTGTAGCGAATCGGATGGTAATGAGCCTGGTGAAAATGATTATGATGTTATCGAAGTTATGGAATCTGATGATGAGGATATACCGTCAGATGATGTGCCACGTGGCGGTGATATTCAAGGTTTGAATTTTTTTCATTAGATTATGATTGAATTTTTGTTTATATTATACTGTAATTGAATTTTTATTTAGATTTTTTATATAGTTGAATTGAATTATGATTGATTATCTGTGGATTGGTGTTGTTATTGATAGTTTCGTGATAGGGCGGAAAATAATGAGATGAATTATGTAAACTGATCATTTGATCAATTTGGGTTCGGTTTCGTATAGGGGATTGTGTACATTTTTAATAGTGATATGCAGCTGTGTTTAGTTTTGTTAATAACTTTAGTTATAGAGAAACATGGGTTCTTTTGGTAAAATTTTTCTAAAAAGACTGAAAACATGGTCAAATCGAATATTTTTATCCCGAAATGTAGAAAAATGGCTTTTCTAATATATAACTAACATATAGAAAAGAGGGATTTGCGGTTTTCATCATTTTTTTCTTGCTCTTTTCTACATTTCTTTTCACTTTTTTACAAAATACCGTCTAAACACTTTTTCTAAATTTTGAATTAGAGACAAAAGCATTATCCTTTTTCTAGAAAAATCAAGTGTGAAAATTAGAGAAATATTTCTAAAACTAAACGCAGCCAAAAAAACTTTTTGAAAACCATGGTTTGTACTTGTTCTACACTTTCCTTTGAACTTTTCACTTTTCTAAGATGGAGAACGCAAGAGTATCCAAACACGGTTACTAAATATTTAACACCTTTCGTGAGACAAACACCCCTTCACATTTTCTAGGATCGAGATGAAAATTAGAGAATTTTGTGCAACCAGCAAACTCTGAGGGTGCGTTTAGTTGGAGGAAAACACTCATGTTTTCGATTAAAAGTTTGTGCAAAACAAGGAAGACTGAAATCGCGTTCAAATTGGTTTGTTTCCCAAAAATTTTATCCAGAAAACTGAAAATTTCTTTCACCTAACTCATCAATGAAAAATACAAAACACGTTTTTGATGTTATCCTTGTTTCCTTTGTAACCCAAAACCGCAACTATCTTTCTTGAAGTATGGAAACTACAACATCATTTGACCGCGTTTTCTAAATTTTCAACTCTTTTGTGGAGTTCAAATCCCCCTCCATTATCCTACAAAACTGGGATAGTTACATTTTTTTGGAATTAGAATGTTACCAAGGGCTATTTGCAACACATGGGTTTTTCTCGCAGCCACCTAGTTGCTAACTTGAATGTGCTCTGTCGTAACCTCATCAGATCCACAGTCTTTGTACTTTGCTAAGACGCAGTCCAGGTTTTGTATATGGTGATTGGCTCTTGCGTTATTAGTGTAAATTTGGGTGATATGGTCAAATAACACATTAACAGGTGACGTAGATTTTATCAATGCAATGATCTGTTTGGTAGTTCTCTAACTTTTTGGTGAAACCGTGGAAGATAGCACAATAACACTGATTTGAGAATAGTTTGTTTCACTAATGAGTGGAAAGAAAATTTAAAGTACGGTTACGTGTTTCTACGGTCAAATCACTTCCATTCCCTTACTTTCATTACATTATTTGTTATTGTTTGTCTGAACTTGAATCCTACTTGGAAGGTGTGAAAAATATGGAAAATATATATTAAAGAAAGGAGCAGAAATGCTTTTTAAGGGATCAAAGCGTTAGTTGACGCCATTTTGGCTTTTCAGGAGGTAATGATTCAAACGAGATGAGTACTTACGAGATTAAATCATACTTGAGGAAGCATGGAATGAGGGTGTCTGGGACCAAGGAGGAGTTGATGGAGCGAATCAAAGAGCATGAGAGGTTAGTTATCAGTTGCAGCCATAAACTACTACACTTACCTGCGAATAATTTCTTTATGGTCATATATATTACTCCGTAAGCTCTTATTTGCCTAGATTAGTAGCTGTCCATTACTTCTTTTGTTTCTGTCCACAAGAAAAGTTAAACAGTAAAATAAAAGTACAAAATGAATTCGAATGATTTACTATAGTATGATTTACTATAGTATTGGAATCTATTTTCATATAGTTTTTATGGTCTTACGTCGATTTCTTCCAACTACCTGATTACTTATTTTATTTTATTTTATTTTTTTCCTGGCAAAGGTATAGCTCTAGATTACTAAATGATATTCAGAAAGAGATTGGTCACTTCTTTTTTCTGTCTAATGCTAGAGTGGCATTTTTAAATCAAAGGTCATTAGAATGTTATCATATGATTTTATGTCCCTGATATACAAAGTCATTATTCTCTTTGGATGGGATATATATTTTAAGGCAAGAGACGTTAAAAGTGTTCCTGTTCTTAGAACCAATGGAAAGTACTCATTGGCAGAAATCTTGATGAGATGTTTTAGTTCACAATTGGGATTTATCATTATCGTAAAGTCTTGCATACATTTTGTGTTTAGGCTATAAAATAGCATTGAACTTTTTATAAAATCACGTTTTGGTACGTAAACTTCAAAAATATGAGCGAGTGTAACAAACTTTCATAAAGTTTTCCAATATGCACATGTTGATGTGTTGTTACCAGAAAATCTGATGCGTGACACTATTTTTCACATGACAACGCATCAAAATGTGAATATTGGAACATTTTATGAAAGTTTGTTGCATTTTATTTTATTTTATTTTATTTTACGTACCAAAAGGGACTTTGGAGAAAGTTGGTTGCTAATTTTATGGCGTAAACCCTACATTTTTCTAGAAACTTATGCTATAATATGATTTCAAGTGTCAGCCATAGTTAGATATCATGGAGCCATACAATGTCAAATATACGCTCTGAGGTCATTAAATGCCAGAAGACCGGTTCATGAAAATTTTCTGCTGCAATAAATGATGAATGAACTTATTAGTTTCTAGAGTAATTGGCTATACATATACGGGCTTGTGGTGTGAATTTTCATCTTGTAGACCTTTTCATTCAAAACTCTGTAGTACTAACTATAGTTTACTTGCATAATTTAAGATGCCACAAGAACCTTTTGGCTAATTAAAGTAATTGGGTTAGAGAGGATATTCTGGGATGTAGGGATTTCGTTGTTTTTTTAAATAAATATAGATATTGTGGTTTACAAAAGGAAAATACATTGTTTAATATTTGGTACTACTCATTTCTTATTGTGTAATATATATCTGGCTCGGTTCCCATATTATTGTACTCGTTCGAGTATGCTAATTGTGCTTTTAAAAATGAGTGCCATATAATTTTTTTCCTTTCACACTCCAGGCTAAAAGATGGAGGGGGTGAATCACTTTATCCCATATCATCATTTTCCATCAACTGCACTGGTAATAGTTCACTTCTTTTCGTTCTTTACATTCTCATGAGAAGTTTGGCCATCATTTTATTTAAAATATTCCTTCAAATGCAGGTGATGCATGCAAAGGAGATGTTGTGATGTTTAGACAAAACATAATGAAGGGGATAAAAGTAGTGGGCAGAAGAACTGTTGCTGGGAGGATAGTTACAGAAAGTTATGGTGCATCACATCAACAACATACATTCACGGTTAGGCAGATATGGACATAAAATATCTGGAGTTGGCATGACCTTGTCCAATTCTAACTCAATTATGCGTTTTTTTTTTTTTTTNTTTTTTTTTTATTATTATTATTAATTAATTATTATTTATTATTTATTTTTTATTTATTTATTTTAAATATTTAAGGTTGAAGTCTTGTGGAGCAAAAGGTCTAAAAAACTAAATCCACTTTCCATATTGCTAGTGAAAGGCCGCTATCTCTACAAGTATGGGACATTCAGACAGGTAAACTACTAATTATGAAAAGAGTGAAACTTTAATGTTACAGTCTTTTGATTGTCTATCTTTTGCTGGTTTTAGCCTTGGGAAAGTGAAGCCGAAAGATTAAAAGTGCTTGGAGAGAAACACAGGCGTGGGGATGCAGCTAGGCATAAAAGGAAACTGAGGCAGACAGGGTTTGCTTCCAATAATAATAAAGGTACAATGTTCATTTGTGTTATAGTAATTCACACATCTTGTAGATACATTTACTGCTGTCACTCCACTTTATGAAGGGTCAATAATTAGTTTGTTTAGTTACTAGCTGGAACGCATGTTCTAACTATTATGTTAATGCCTCTGTATATAATCAGGTAGGAAGTGTCAAAAGGTATATGATAAAGGACCTTGTAAAAGTAAACAACCAACTCAAATAGGTAAACAGAAGTCACAACCTACTCAAAGAGATAAACAGGCGTCTGCTAAGAGAAAGGGTAAAACCCATGTAAAGGAGAGTACATCATCTAACAAGAAAAAGGTTGTACCTGCATTGTTTCAAAAGATGAAATTTCAAAGGTCAACACGACTGACCTTTCACCCTGACCCAAACTTAAATCCAACCCGTTACAGAATCTCTGATCACCACCAGCAAGAAGCATCATCGTCCTTTCCCAATGATAGAACTTTAGTCCCTTATGGTCATCAAAACAATGGACAATCGGTTGCTAATCATGTCTTCCATCAACCACCTGGTTACCATCATCACATCTACCAACAACCCATTCCCAGGTATTGGTTTGGCTGACTGTTTCATGGCAGATCATCTCTCCACTAGCAACTGTTGATATGTGAAATTGTGAAATCTAAAATACATCTGCCTTACCATTTACAAAACAATCATTTTGAGATCATGTTCCTGTATTAACAAGCAAATGTACACTATTGTGACTACTTTCTCTTCGCTGTTATATTAACAGATCTTCATCCCCCCCCCCCCCCCCCCCCCCNCACACACACACACACACGCATATTATAGTATTCTATAATTTTATATCTTATAACAAAACTCATCTCTAGATTGTTTTGAAAACAATTTACACACTTTTGTCCCAAGTGGGACTTGAACCCTAAACCCCCAAGCACTTGCTTGAGGGACACACTAAATACCCTTGATACCGCTAGGTGAAAGGCCCTAAGGTCCAAAATTATACTACGTACATATTAAAAGTCACAATAAAACTATACCTGAAGTTAAACTAACTTGGACACGTCTAATAATAATGCTAAAATCTAGCGAGTACAATGTAACATCACTGACAATCTTAAACAGTTATAATACACGTACATATTTGATAAGGGTTGTAAGAGCTTGAGTCGAGCCCTAATTACTTCGAACTTAAACGCAAACTACTGTTGGGTTTTGTTAGTTAAATTTGTTTCCCATAGGTTTAAATATCAAATGTTTAACCTAGTTTATATAGATGACCTTTGTCACATGGTGTTTGGGAGAGTTTGTCATCTTTGACATTTGATGGACTTATTTAATTTTCGCACATTCCAGGTTTAAATCAATCTACCCGATATCATCATTTTCCGTTGACTGCACAGGTAATAACTCTCTTTTCTTTTCTTTTAAGTACCCTTCAGAAGTTTATCCAATAATTTATTAAAGCAACACATTTCTTTAATTGCAGGTGATGCATGCAAAGGAGATGTTGTGCTTTTCAAACAAGGGGTATACAAGCGAAAAAAGATACTGTGGAAGCAAGGAACCATTGTTGGGAGGATTGTTAAAGAAATTTATTCAGCACCAAAAAGACGACATGATTTCACGGTTAGTCAAATAAAGATAGTGGGAACTGGGAAACCATAAATCTGTGTATTATATGATTCTAATTCTAGTTCTAATTTATGTTATGGTTTTTTATTGTCAAGATTGAAGTGTTGTGGACCAAAGGAGCCTTACATCTCCGTCCACTTTCAGTTGTGGTAGTGAAAGATTGGAATGTCTACAGGTTTGGGACACTTAGACAGGTAAACATTTGATTATGGAAACACTAATGCTTTTCTAGTATCTAATGTTTTATGTGATGGTTTTTAGCCTTGGGAGAATGAAGCAGAAAGATCAAAAGTGCTTAGGGAGAAACACAGGCAAGCGGAAGCAGCTAATAAGAATAAACGCAAGTTTAGGAAGACAGATATTACTTCCAGTAATAATGCAGGTAATATTGACATAAAAATAAATTACTTCAGTTTGCTATAAAAAGTAATTTTGGGCTAATTGTGGACTTCAATTACAAAAATAAGTATCTTGCTAGTTGCTTGATGGTTTTGTGCAAAATTATGCCTTTCTTTTTATGTTTTGCAAGAATATTTGTTTTCAATGAAAAGCTAAAGCACACAGGTTGGAGGGGTCGATTTGTTTGTTCATTTCTAACCTGAAACACATGCTCAGTTTTTTTTTGTTGTTGCCTGTGACCTGTATTAGGTATAAAGCGTCAAAAGGTATCCCGTAAAGGACCATCTCAAAGTATACAGCCCACTCAAAAAGATAAACGTAAGTCTTCCAAGGAACGAGCTGCAGCCTTTGTAATAGAGAGAGTAAAAGCTCACAAGAGGAAGGCTATGCGGTTTGAAAAGACGGAGTTGAAAAAGTCAACAGAACCAACCTTTTGCCCAGATTTAAATCCAAACTTAAACTCAAACCCAGATTCAAACCTAAAGCCAAAAGCAAATTTAAATGTAAACCCAAACCCAAACATTAATTCGAACCCAACTCCAAATGTAAACCCTAAACCAAACTCAAACTCAAGCCTAAACCAAAAGGAAAAACCAAAACCAAAACCAAACCCAACGGAAAAACCAAAACCAAGCCCTACGCAAAAACCAAACCTGACGCCAAACCCAAACCCAAAGCAAAAACCAAAGCCAAACCAAAAGCGAGAACCTAAGCTAAAGGCAACTTCAAACCCATACCCTTGCATGAACTCAAACTCTAACCCATACCCATACCCATACCCAAACTTCAACATATATTCTTATCATCATCGACAAGAAGCATCATCGTTCTTTCCCCATGACAGAACTTTGTTGTCGAATTTTCCGCCCCACGGGTTTCCACCTAATCTGCCACCACTCGGTTTTCCACATAACCAGCCAACCTTTGGGTTAATGCCTAATCAACCACCCCACGGGTATATTCATAATCTGCCACCTTATGAATTCTCAGGTTTTGGTGGACAGTGGGGACCTAATCATGTCTTCTATCAGCCACCTAATCATGTTTTTCCTATCATCGCAGCTGCCAACTGTTGGGGATCATTTTTGCAGTAGCAACTCTTTAGCTAATCAGAAAACTACAAATCAATCCTCTTTTAAGATCACGCTATCGTGTAAGCAAACACGATGACATGATTAATTTCTGTATTGTAAAGCTGAAACATTTATTTGCTCGGAATGCAGGTGCAGATACGCGTGTTCTTGACTAATAACGTTCATAAGAACCACAAAGTAACAATTTGATTTTTTTTTTTAATCATCATTAGTTAATAGTACCAGATTTGGAGAATTTATGCTGTGTCGGATTTTTTAATAAAGTTCATTTTTCGGATTTGTTATAATATATTTCGCTTACTCTACAAAAGCTTTATACATATGCAAATAGGGATGTGTTAACCATTCATTAGTTAATAGTACCAGATTTGGAGAATTGATGCTGTGTCAGATTTTTTTAATAAAGTTCATTTTTCGGATTTGTTATAATATATTTCGCTTACTCTACAAAAGCTTTATACATATGCAAATATATATACCCAAAGAACAACACAGGTGTGTTGCTTATTATTATTATTTTTTTTGAACTATGACAACATGAGTCCTTTCTGGCAAAAATATGATATGACAATATTGAAGTCCTTTCTGGCAAAAATATGAAACTTTTGTAGAGCGAAGGGTGTAGGTTGTTGTATGTTTGGATGATGAAAAATTTAAATTTTGCGATGTAACATGGTAGAATTTGTGTCATAGTTTATTGTTTCCCATCACTTTTTACTAAACTTTATTGTTTCAAATTTTACAATTTTTACTTTGTTAAGATGCGTTTCGCTAAAGTATAGGACCTTGTCCAACAAACGTAAACATAGTCTGCAAGGTGGCATTGCAGTAAGTGTTCCTGCTGTATTTTAAGCATGGTTGTGAAAGATGCTATACGCTAGTGGAGCGGTTGATCACTTTGTAGCTTGTGAATGACTTAGATGGAGAGTAATAAGGATTAATCTAATTGAAATTTTTATATATAAATTTTGAATTTACATGTAATACATGTTGGACCGTACCATTGTTCATAGGATCATAGAAATATGTTTGGCTAAAGTATAGGACCTTGTCCAACAAACGTAAACATAGTCTGCAAGGTGGCATTGCGGTAAGTGTTCCTGAGGTATTTTAAGCATGGTTGTGAAAGATGCTATACGCTAGTCGAGCGGTTGATCACTTTGTAGCTTGTGAATGACTTAGATGGAGAGTAATAAGGATTAATCTAATTGAAATTTTTATATATAAATTTCGAATTTACATGTAATACATGTTGGACCGTACCATTGTTCATAGGATCATAGAAATATGTTTAGAAACATTAACATAATTCTTCAAAGACTTCTAATTGAGTTTTGGCCGACTTTATCCGAGTTAACCCTGAGTTTTGATCAAGTTTTGATTTTGTAGCAAGTTATCGGCGATAAACGAGTCATTGACCTTGTAGCAAGTATGGTCTTGTAACCTTGTTTTACAACCCTTAAAAGACCACTAGATAAACATATTAAAACACTTGTTAAAAAATAGTTCATCTGTCTCAAATTGCTATTTTTGGAATTGTCTTAAATTAATTGTCCACATCAAAAAATAGATAGAAAATTTAGATCGAGTTTACCATATTACCTGACTTGAGGTTATCATTACAAATATTAAAGAAGTTATAAATGAATTAGTTAAATGTAAAATTGTTCTTGTGCATAAAGTAAGAAAGAAAAAACTATTGTATTAATAATGCTTTTGTTAATTTCAGAAGGGACTATAAATTAGAGGTGGCAAAATAGGTGTGTCAGGTAGGGTCACGAGTCTAGATGTTTTGGTTCTAACGGGTGTGAGTCTAGATGAGTCTACATATGTGCAGGTCTAGATGGGTTAGATTTAGAATTATTCTTTTTTATTTATTTATTTTAATTTATTTTGCTCAAGCTCACAAGCCGGTGTATGCATAGGTTAAACTAATTAAGATATTATAACAAGAGTTGTTATTAAACACCAATAGTAAAAAAATATATATATTTTCTGATATCCTTATTAAATTCATAAAGAATAATAACATTAATTGTTAGTATATATATANTTATTTATTTATTTTAATTTATTTTGCTCAAGCTCACAAGCCGGTGTATGCATAGGTTAAACTAATTAAGATATTATAACAAGAGTTGTTATTAAACACCAATAGTAAAAAAATATATATATTTTCTGATATCCTTATTAAATTCATAAAGAATAATAACATTAATTGTTAGTATATATATACAATATCGTGTATTCATCTACATATCACGCTAGCTAGTTTTTTCATTTTGATATTTATAATCTTCTGCATATACATTTTCCGATTTGCCTGATATCATTAGAGCTTGTGGTTACATTAGTTTAATCTATAATGATAAACAACAACATATATGTTATTTTATAAAAAAAAAGAAAATTAACAAAAATAAAGGCTAAGGAGTATAAAGTCTAGTCATATTTGATTATACTTTAATTGAACTGGGGAACTTACGCTCTTTCGTAGTCGCTGACTTGTAAGTTGGTTTGAGGGAGTGGAGCGGCTTGGGTGAACTATTAAGCCGCGACTTTGATAAGTTAAACTTAAATGTATATAATTTTTCTAAATTTTAACAACTAAAATTTTATTAAGTTACCTATTATATTTATTTTATATATAATTTTTTCTCCGTTATCTTATCTTAACTACCTATAATGTAAAAATGGTCAACCTTGAAAGTGAACTCTTGAAACTTTGGTCAATCTTGAAATCTTGAAATATTGGCTACACATTTAAATGATATTAAAGGAAATGTTGAAAATGTTAGTCACCAATGCAAATGTTGAATTAACGAGGTGGAGATATACAGCAATGCAAATCACATTTTTTAGGAAACATGCAAATAGGAAACATATTTCATATTAATGGGAGATATGTCATATTAATGTAGATATTACAAATTAATGGAGATGCAAATTACAAATAGGAAACATTATTTAGGAAACATGCAAATAGGAAACATTATTTCATGCAAACGGAATGTCAATGCAAAAAAAAAATTACATAAGCGGGAAAATTACATATTAATTAATGGACATGCAAAATTACATAATTTCGTCGGTTTAATCTTAATGGAAACATTGAAACACTTTTAGAAAAGTTGACTTGAGAGAGAAGTTGAAACTTCTCTATACCTCCTTATAAAAGCCTAACACACAAAGGGAAAAACACACTGATCCCCATTTTCTAACTTTTTCTCTAAAACACAAACACACATTCATCTCAGTCTCAAAATACATACATGCTATTATGGAGTATTATTTTCATAAATATTTGGATTATTAGGGAATCCAATGCTAAAAAAAATATGCGTTTTTTTTTTTTTTTTTTTTAATGGTTTTGTTGTACATGGGCAGGGCAATATTTGTAAGTACTTTTGGTTGGTAGTTGAAAGTTGAGTCGTATATGGGCAGAGCAATAACCGAATGTCTACAATGCATTTGTGTATTTGTAGTGTAGCTACACATTTAAAAAATACTAATATTTTTGAAAAATTTATGTAATGAGGCAATGTTTTGAAAACCGGGTTTCAAATCGACCCGGTCGAGTCACCGGGCACCGGGTCAACCGGTTCGACCGCCGGGTCAACCCGGTTTTCAATTTATTATTTTTGTTATTTTTTCGACCGGGTCAACCGGTTCGACCGCCGGGTCAACCGATTCGACCACCGGGTCAACCCGGGTTATTATTAAAAAATTTTGAAAAAAGAAAACCCGACCGGATTTCACGGTGGGTCTAACCGGTTATCCCGGTTTTAGAAACCCGGGTTTATTTGACCCTTTTTTTTTGCTGAAACCGGTCGAACCGGTTAACCCGGCCGGGTCCACCCGGGTTTCAAAACACTGTAATGAGGTAAATAAATAAGGCCAATGACTTGCAAACGAGGACAATTAAATGATGAAAAATTGACTACGGTTTTTGAACAACTAGAAATAGGATTCACTAAACCTCTAATAAAGTTGACTTTGTATGAAAAACCAAATTTTAGAAAAGGCTGTGATAGTAGAAGGATATCTAACATTTTTATTGACACATTCATACTATCTCATTTGAAATTCAAATATTTGTAAATTTGTTAAAGGAGTTAAGTGGCTTTGTTTAGTTATACTTTCTATCTGTTTCACTAAATGTTTTTATGTGTTTTTTTAATACCTTTTAAACATTTTTCAATAGAGTTGAATTATCGCATATTACAGCTTTTTGCAATTACATTTTGATTGTTTTATGTTTTATGTATAAACGTTACATAAAATACTTAACCACAATATCACACCTATAACTATTTGCCGCTAGAAAATCCATTGCTATGCACGGGCACTCGTCTAGTTTTTATCAAAGTTCAAACCAATTTTTATTAATTTTTTTACTTTCAATTACAAATTTCCATTTCTCTCCATCGTCAAAAGCGAATAAAAAACAAACCCGGGGGTTCTCCGTTAATCTCACACACCACGTTCACCTGTCACATGACCTTCCATCCTCCATAACTAACCACTTCACACGTAAACAACTAATTCTCACCGATCTAATTCAGATCGTTGATTTGATCTAGAATAGTAGTTGTCGAGGATCTGATGGAGTGGACGACGGTGCAACATCTGGATCTCCGGCACGTCGGCCGGAGTTCGAAACCGTTTCAACCACACGCTGCTACATTTCATCCTACTCAGGCTCTAGTTGCTGTTGCTGCTGGCACTTACATCATCGGTATATTTATATTTATATATCTTTTACCTAACTTTTATATATTTTACTCTTCATTTGCTTATTAGAAGTAGGAATTGACTTTCTAGATCAGTAGATCCGTGTTTAGTTTTTGTAATTTGATAGTTAGGGCGATATCGGTTAGCGTTTTATGCTTGTACTGTTTAGTTTGTTATTATTACAAGTAGAATTAGGTTATAATTATTGTGATATGATGAGATAAGTTAGGGCGATATTAGTAGGCCAAGCCGCTTGTTAAATGNTTTCTCTCCATCGTGAAAAGCGAATAAAAAACAAACCCGGGGGTTCTCCGTTAATCTCACACACCACGTTCACCTGTCACATGACCTTCCATCCTCCATAACTAACCACTTTACACGTAAACAACTAATTCTCACCGATCTAATTCAGATCGTTGATTTGATCTAGAATAGTAGTTGTCGAGGATCTGATGGAGTGGACGACGGTGCAACATCTGGATCTCCGGCACGTCGGCCGGAGTTCTAAACCGTTTCAACCACACGCCGCTACATTTCATCCTACTCAGGCTCTAGTTGCTGTTGCTGCTGGCACTTACATCATCGGTATATTTATATTTATATATCTTTTACCTAACTCTTATATAATTTTATATATTTTACTCTTCATTTGCTTATTAGAAGTAGGAATTGAGTTTCTAGATCAATAGATCCGTGTTTACTTTTTATAATTTGATAGTTAGGGCGATATCGGTAAGCGTTTGATGCGTGTACTGTTTAGTTTGTTATTATTACAATTAGAATTAGGTTATAATTATTCTGATATGATGAGATAAGTTAGGCTGATATTGGTAAGCCAAGCCGCTCGCTAAATGTTCTAGGATCGACTCGGTAAAAGCTCGAAATGCGCCGAGGTTAAACGAGGGCTCATTTATTAAACGAGCCTAAGAAATATAGGTGTTTACACATGTCAATATACTTTATATACTTAAGAACTTGTGTAAATCTATATATAAACGAGCCTAAGTTAAATAAACGAGGAATCTATATATAAACGAGCTTGTGCCTAGTGTACTTAATAAGCCGAGCTTGAGTTGACCTGTATATTGTTTAGGACTATCTTAAATACGAGCCGAGCCCGAGCTTGTAAAATATGTCACGAGCCGAGCTTGAGCTTTGACAGCCTCGGGCTCGGATCATTTCTATCCCAACTGTAAGTTTTTATGTTTATGGATGATAGATCTTTTGTTAGGACTGTCTAGTATTTGCGGGTTAATTTTTAGTGGTTAGTTAGTTCTTAGAAGCAGGAGTAAAGTTTATAGATGAATATATCTTTTGTTAGTATTGTGTGCTTCTTGTTTTTTATTAATGAGGTAAAAATGTTGATATGCAGAATTTGATGCGCATACTGGTAGTAAGATATCGTCTATTAATATCGGTGCTCCTGTTGTCCGGATGTCGTATAGTCCGACTAGTGGACATGCTGTTGTCGCTATACTTGAGGTAAGTGGCATATACTGTTGTTTCTAATAAAATTTCATTTGACTGAGTAGTGGCTATTGAATCCTACTTGATGCATTTACGTTTTGATCGTATTTTGGTATATTCGAAAACTGATAGATGTGGAATGTATTGACCGTTTTCAAATCGAATGTATTATTGTAGGATTGTACGATTAGATCTTGTGATTTTGATACGGAGCAAACTTGGGTTTTGCATTCGCCTGAAAAGAAGATGGAACGTATTTCAATTGATACAGAAGTGCATCTGGCTTTAACCCCTCTGCAACCAGTGGTTTTCTTTGGCTTTCATCGCAGGATGAGCGTAACAGGTTTGTTTTTGGTTACTGAATGTTTCTGCTGTCATCTGTTTATTTCTTTGATTCCTTAGAAATAAGTTATCTCTTCTACATAGCAAATAATAGAGTAGAAAATATAATCCTCGGCTTATCTATTTCATGTAATATGCCACTTGATCTGGCTAAATACTTGAAACTGGTAATGGTAAGTGTTGGTGGATGGTTGTGAATAAATTTTAAGAAAACAATGCCTTAGATAAATTGGTTTGGGCTTGTAATTGTATCCAGTTCTACCAGCTTTTTCCCAGAGTAGAGTCAGCTTTAGTAATGAGATCGGCCATCGAGGGCTGTTGCTGTTACTAGCTTAAGGGTCTATTCTAGGCTTTCTAGCACAAACATCCGTTATTGACTTATTGTATTATGGGTATAGGTTTGGTTAGGTGGTTAGACTCTACACCTTAGAGTGTTAGTATATTTTCCATTACAATAGTTATATGCTAGCACTCACAGAGAGAGTTTATCTTTTATAAGTGGTATATCTATGCACATGCATGTCCCAATGTGTTTAAAAACCATATAGTATCTGGTATTCTGGTTCTAGTTGGAGAAAATGATAATCGCCTCTGCACAAACTTTCAGTCTCAATTACTCAAATCATATATGTAATACTTGTACTTTGCAAAGTTTATTCTTTACAACTTGCAAGTGGATGCGTATCACTGATATTTTGTGCAATGACCACGCACCAAATTTTTGTATTTGATCATGTCAGTAACTACAGATCCATAATAATGTAATTTAACTATATATTTGTTAGATGCATCCTAAGTGGTTTAAATTTATTCGTAACCAGTTGAAAATTATTTGTAGAGTCTTGCTTGATATGCCGCCATTGTTATGGAAGTGTTAATATTTTGAAAGGAGCTCTAAGAACTAAAATTGCCTAAAGGATCTGTCAGAGGCTTTCATAATCGAATATTAGACCCTCTTTAAATTTTACACATAAGAGCATAAAAAGTATCTGCAAGTTGTGGTCAAATCAGCTCACATAATATATATGTATAAAAATGTAAAATCTGCTAAATTTTAGTAATAATGTAGAAAATAATAATGTAAGGCCTGACGGCCACCTAATAGTGTCAGATGTAAATTATTAGTGTGCTAGGTAAGCAATGACGTAAGGTGTTACTATCACACCTACTTTATCTCTGTATAAATAGAGGCCTCGCCTCACAAATAAAGGTGTGCGTTTTTGAGTTTGAATCTGAGATTGTGTTATCTCTTAAATGTTGTTGAAACTTTGTGTTTCTGAATAGCAGATTGCCTATCACCATTACTATACCTTTTTAAAACCATTACAATGATCATTCATAGAACCATCATAAAGTCATTCAAAATACCATCACAAATAAACATCGGTTACACGTCAATTCGTCAATATGGAACCAAACTCAGTAGGGGTCGCATGCACGATTTTAATGAATAACTTTGAAGCTACTATCTTCTCCTTGAGGGGCCTCGTTTAGTTTGGTTCCATATTGACGAATTGATGTGTAACCGATGTTTATTTGTGATGGTATTTTGAATGACTTTATGATGGTTCTATGAATGATCGTTGTAATGGTTTTTAAAAGGTATAGTAATGGTGATAGGCAATCTGCTATATGTAACATCTGGATATGTGAATGATAAATAATGGGGAAGAGGTAAGTAAGCGATGATTGGGCATCTGCGCTCAACAAACCCTTAAAAAGGTTCTTCGCAGTTTTTTATGAATCATGCTAGCTTAAGTAGTTTGGTGCGCAAAAAAATAAAAATAAAAAAGTACTAAATCCTCTTCTATTTTGCTGCATGTAGTTGTTGGAACTGTTGAAGGGGGAAGAGCTCCAACAAAGATAAAGACAGATCTGAAGAAACCCATTGTCAATCTTGCATGCCATCCTCGCCTTGCTGTGCTGGTAAGCTCTTTGTCTATGTTCCAACCAGTTATCTAATATGTTATTGTATCTTTTATCTTCTATATACATTCACATGTGGCTTGTATATATTTTATTCTCTAAACAACTTCATAGCAAACTTCATTTCTTCATTTCAGTATGTCGGCTACGCAGATGGGCTGATTCGAGCATATAACATCCACACATATGCTGTTCTGTATACCTTACAACGTAAGATTTGAGCTGAACATGTTAAGTTTATACTTTCTTAGTGTATAGAACATTAAAAACTATAGGTTACATGTATCTTGATGTGAATCTCATGTTCCGTCTACCTGTAGTTGATGCTACCATTAAGCTTATCGGTGCTGGCGCATTTGCTTTTCATCCAACTTTGGAATGGATTTTTGTTGGTGACAGACGTGGCACACTTCTTGCTTGGGATGTGTCAACTGAGAGACCTATCATGATTGGCATGTAAGTTGCCGGTGTTTCTTCCATCAATAAATTTATTAAAAGCTTTCACTGTTCCATAAATTCTTGCTCAAATTTATTATACACTTGCAATTTGCAGTACACAAGTGGGTTCTCAACCAATTATATCAGTTGCCTGGCTCCCGGTGTTGCGAATACTTGCTACCTTGTCCAAGGATGGAACGCTCCAAGTTTGGAAAACGAGAGTAGTAGCGAACTCTAATAGGCCTCCGATGCAAGCTAACTTTTTTGAGCCTGCAGGTTAGTAAGGGTATCCCACTTCAAGTCTAGTGAATAAGGAAGCATCTAGTTTCTTTACCCAAAAAAACATGAAATCTGATTAGAAAAATTGTACAAGCTAGTCATGAGGAGTCCCTTTGCTACGAAAGGAAAAGTTGGATAACAATAAACTTAGAGCTGAGGTCATCAATAGAGCAAGTGGCTAATGTAAAGTGGAACCTTATGCATACATGAGATACAAGTATCCCTGCTAATATGTTGATGCAAACTGAAAGACAATTAATGATATAAGAACACATATGCTTCTATCACTTCTTCTATCGATATAGTTAAAACACTATCCCGTTGTCAACAGTGTAAAGAGCACAAGAGTACATAGTGTCATGTAAAAATGTTGTCAATGGACATAGAACATGTAAAAGAAAGGAAAGTTAGGATGGGCATGACTGCATATCCACTATGTGACACATTTGCAGTAGTAGTTTGAAGAAAGAGGAGTTTACACAAATGATACATGCTAAGGGTATATAGTATACTTGTGAGGTCCATGTTTTTCATGCTTAAGCCTTTGGATATATAATATATAAGTTTAATATAACTGGTTTTAATTATCTTATTATTATTGCCTTATTTTTCGTTCTCTCTAATCCTTGACAGCAATTGAACAAATTGACATCCCCCGCATTTTGTCCCAACAAGGCGGTGAAACTGTTTATCCCCTACCAAGAATCAGAAGTCTAGAAGTTCACCCTAAATTGAATTTAGCAGCCTTGTTGTTTGCAGTTAAGTGTTGCCTTTGATGTTCATCTATCTGAATAACTTGTCGATATCTAGAAACTGTCTGACTGTTTTATAGCAGAATATGACAGGTGGGGACAATGCAAGAAATAAAGCCGCCTACACAAGGGAAGGAAGGAAGCAACTCTTTGCAGTTCTGCAAAGTGCAAGGGGATCTTCAGGTGATGTTACTTTTAGCTTCTTGTTGTGAAATGTTTTTGTTAATCATGTTATGGTGGCTATGTTCAATGATTTTTTATATTTGCATCAGTTATTTTTTATTCATGGCAAACCATTACTAATAGGCTGTTCCACCGAGAAGAAAATGGTTATCCTAGCTAGACTCACTAGACAAATATCCACCTAGACTCCCTAGGTATTACTGCATCACTCAGGATGCTACTTGTGTCTTTAGTCTTAACTCCGATATCCAACAAGGTAGGGCTAGTCTTGACTAGTGTGCATAGGTTTGTTAATTCAAGGATGTAAATTTTACCATTGTGGTAGAAGAATTAATCAAAAAGGACCTGCTTATTCCAGTTATTAATTCGCTGGGTCTCTTAGAATCAGGCTCTCCAACTTATAATTTTGATTATTTTCCCATTTAATAAATCAAAATTTTGGTAACTAGCTATTTGCAACTTGATAATTTAAACGGATTTTTCAAATACATAGATATGATTTACTGGACGAAAATGGTAAAATTTATAAAATAGCTGCTAGGTGTAACTTAAAGTAAGACCAAACACTGCATGTAATCTTAGCTATTTATTTGATGCAAAATATATTCTGGTGACATCTATGAGACAAACTCAATCACTGGTACTTTTGGAACATTGAATCATACTGCATGTGGGAAAGAAAATAAAATGGTAAACAGAAGAAAGAAAAAGAAAAGAATATGTCTGAAATCCCCTAAAAATTTTAACACTAAACTGTCTTATGTACGCTTAACCTCTTTTCCAGCAAATACCTTTTCGCGAGATTTCTTTAGTTACTTATTATACTGATTTGATGTAATTTTGACAGCGTCTGCATTAAAGGAGAAACTTCAAGCTCTTGGGTCATCTGGAGTTTTAGCAGACCATCAACTTCAAGCCCAGTTGCAAGAGCATCATATGAAAGGGTAATCTTAGCTATTACTTTTGTGTTGGTTGGTTCAAGATGATGGTTTTCTCTCCGTTGGATGTTCTCATTATAAGATGTTTATCAGAAGTTTCAATATCTGTGATCTTATTTGCTAACATTATGTTGTTTGCCAGGCCCAGTCAGCTTACAATCTCAGACATAGCACGCAAGGCATTTCTGTTCAGTGTATGTTTATGTTCTTAACTTGGAAACTCTTCACTGAAACTAACACGTTTGAACAAGGATCTAAACTTGATATTGGGGATTGAGAGGCTTACTGTTTAACTTCTAAGTTGATGTACACATTTTTAAATGTTTGAGGGCAGATTTTCTGACTAGAATAAATTTGATCACAAATACACGTGAACAACATTTGCATTAATATCTATATTTCACTTCTGGCATGCCATAACATGTGTTGGTAAATAATTGAACAAAATTCATATCAGTTCTGCATACAGAAGTACTAGATTTGACATAAACTCAGGGTGTACCTTGCTCCCTTTTTTCTTTTTCTGATCAAATGGATTGTGTATTATAAGTTACTTGAAAATAGTCTAAAAGGCATTGGCATGCTACTTTCTTGTTTTGTCAGCATTAATGACCATTGGTATGGTAGGATAAAGATAAACTATAAAGAGATGAAATCTGTGGACACTGGGAGATGAAACTGATCATGTTTGTCTGGTTTTGCAGCACTTTATGGAAGGACATGCAAAAAGTGCCCCAATATCTCGCATGCCTCTCATCACTATCTTAGATACCAAAAATTATCTGAAAGACATTCCAGTTTGCCAGGTAAGTAGTGCCACTGACTAATATATGCATGTTGCTCAAGTTCAATAATATTTTTTCTTGCATATGCATGTATATCAAGCTCACTAACATATTCTTCTGGAATTGGTGATTTTGCCAGCCAATCCATTTGGAGCTAAACTTTTTTAGTAAAGAGAATCGAATTCTTCATTATCCTACAAGGGCTTTCTATATAGAAGGTGTAAACCTGATGGCATACAATCTGTCCAGTGGAGCTGAAACTGTCTACAAGAAGCTTTTTCCATCGGTACCATGACAATTCTTGTTGTTGAAAAATTTCTAATTCCAACCGATTAATTTTATCCATAATGCTTGTATAATTATATGCTGAACTATCAGTCATCTATTTCAGATGCCTGGACATGTTGAGTTCCATGGAAAGTACTTGCTCCATAGTAGAAAGCAACATTTGTTTCTTGTAGTTTATGAGTTCAACGGTGCTTCTAGTGAAGTGGTTCTTTACTGGGAAAACACAAACTCCCAGTCATCAAATAGTAAAGCCAATACAATCAAAGGTCCGTTTGAGTTTCAAGCTCTAACCTAGATTGATTTTGTTGTTAAAGTTTTAAATCATAGTTTTGTGGAAACTTTTCAGGTCGAGATGCTGCATTTGTTGGCCTAAATGATGGCCAATTTGCTATTCTTGATGAAGATAAGATTGAGCTTTCTGTATATACCTTGCCTGGAGGTTCTTCAAAACCGGCTATTGAAAAGAATATGATAGATGAACCAAAGCAAGATGAAGATCTGGATGTTTCCTCTATCAAGGGTCCACTGCAATTTACCTTTGAAAGTGAGGTTGATCGCATATTTTCTACTCCAGTAGGTAAGCAATAAGTAATAACATGTTGGCGTCCGATGCTGGTAGTCGTTACTTGCACATTCTGATCATGATCTGCTGAATTGTAGAGTCAACATTGATGTTTGCTTGTTTTGGGGACAAAATCGGCATGGCAAAGCTTGTTCATGGATACAGCATTTCTACTTCTGATGGTCCTAATATGTATACAAAAGGTGAAGGGAAGAAGTCCATCAAGTTGAAAGCAAATGAGATTGTTCTGCAGGTAAGTACCATAACTGTTGAAAAAGGTTCACTATTGCATATAGAAATATCATCAGTTCTGCTTTATATTTTGTTCATACTTTCTCAGGTTCACTGGCAAGAAACTCTTAGGGGATGTGTTGCTGGCATACTAACTACACATAGAGTACTTATTGTCTCTGCTGATCTGGAGATTCTTGCAAGCAGTAGCATGAAATTTGATAAAGGACTTCCCTCAATATCCTCATTACATCAATTTTTATTTTATTATTATTTTATTTTATTTTATTTTAGTTTTCTTTATTCTAGATTGCTACGCATCATTAATAATCTAATACTGCTAAGCCGTCATTTGTTTAGACCCTTAACTTAATATTACTTCAGATCTCTCCTTTGGGTTGGGCCAGCCCTTTTGTTTTCTACCACCACTGCGATTAGCGTGCTTGGCTGGGATGGGAAAGTAAGGACTATTCTTTCCAGTAGCATGCCTAATGCAGGTGAGATCTACACAAATTTACAGTTGTAGCTATCTACTATATATATCAATCTGAAACATTGAAATGACACCCCATCTTATGCAGTGCTGGTTGGAACTTTAAACGATCGATTGTTGCTTGCAAACCCAACGGAAATAAATCCTAGACAAAAGAAGGGCATGGAGATAAAGCACTGCCTTGTAGGGCTTCTTGAACCTCTGCTTATTGGATATGGCACCATGCAACAAAATTTTGAACAGAAGCTTGACCTCTCTGAGATTTTGTACCAAATAACATCAAGGTTCATGAACATTAGACTTTATGTTAGTTCTTATAAACCCCTTGTTTCTAGAAACATCTAACACCATGATAACCTTAAATTTTGCAGGTTTGACAGCTTACGTATCACTCCACGATCTCTTGATATCCTTGCAACTGGTGCTCCAGTGTGCGGTGATCTTGCTGTATCATTGTCCCAATCAGGGCCTCAGTTTACTCAGGTGATACTTAAATTATATGTATGACTATCAAATGTCACCTTTTTTTGCAATGTTATCTCTTATTTTATGTGATTTGTATTAGGTGCTACGTGGAGTTTATGCTATTAAAGCTCGTCGGTTTTCAACGGCTTTGTCTGTTCTGAAAGACGAGTTTCTGCGATCTAGAGATTATCCACAATGCCCTCCAACCTCACACTTATTCCACCGCTTTCGACAATTGGGATATGCCTGCATCAAGTATGTTGCCAACATACTTATCTTGATAATATATATGTATTTTTGTCATAATTTCTTAGCACGTGAATGGCGATATTTTGTACAGGTATGGCCAGTTTGACAGTGCAAAAGAGACTTTTGAAGTAATATCTGACTACGAAAGCCTGCTCGACTTGTTTATCTGCCATCTCAACCCTAGTGCAATGCGACGCCTTGCTCAGAGATTGGAAGAAGAGAGTGCTGACTCAGAGTTGAGGCGTTATTGTGAACGGATACTGAGAGTGCGTTCAACTGGGTGGACGCAAGGCATTTTTGCAAACTTCGCTGCTGAAAGTATGGTTCCTAAAGGACCTGAATGGGGTGGAGGAAATTGGGATATAAAGACACCCTCCAGTACAAAGAGTATACCTCAGTGGGAGTTGGCTGCTGAGGTCATGCCATATATGAGAACTGATGATGGCAGCATCCCGTCATTATCTACTGACCACATCGGTGTTTATCTTGGGTTAATCAAAGGAAGGGGTAGTATTGTTGAAGTTAGTGATAATAGTTTAGTAAAAGCGTTCAAATCTGATGCTGCTAATATTAAATCAAATGGTGGTCAAACATCTCTTATTGCTTCTACTTCCAGCCAGCCACCATCAACAAGTGCTGGTGATTCATTAATGAATCTTGATTCTCTTACAATGGCGACTGCTAGTTCGAGTGCGGCAGATGAACAGGCGAAAGCTGAGGAGGAATTTAAAAAATCATTATATGGTACAGCAGGCGATGACAGTAGTAGTGATGAGGAGGGCATTTCTAAAGCTAAAAAGTTGAGAATTAGGATAAGAGATAAACCAGCTGCTTCTGCTACTGTTGACGTCGATAAAATTAAGGAAGCAACAAAACAGTTTAAACTCGGTGATGCATTGGGAGCTCCACTCCATAGGACTAAATCTTTAACCAACCAATTCCAAGAACTTAGCTTAAATACCCCTCCTCAACCTGCCGTTTCTACCACTGGGCCTGCAACAGTTGCGACCCCGGTTGATCCTTTTGCAGCCAGCTCTTTTACACAAACAGCGCCTGTTTTTCCACCTGGTCCTGTGCCTGCAGGAGCTGCGGTTGGGCCCCGCCCCATTCCGGAGGACTTCTTCCAGAATACTATACCGTCCCTCCAGGTTGCAGCTGCATTGCCTCCTCCTGGTACTTACCTTTCAAGATATGATCAAACTTCTCAAGGGGGTGAGCCCAGTAGGATGTTACCAAATCAAGCAAGTTCATCTGTGCCTAATGTCAGTGCTCCTATTCCTCAAGTATCCATGCAACCTGTAACTACCGAGTCATTTGGACTTCCTGATGGTGGCGTTCCACCACAATCCATGAGTCAACCACCTGTACTTGTGCAGCAGCCTCACGTTCACATGGCAAGTGTTCCAGTCTCGACACAGCCTCTTGACCTGAGCTCCCTTGAAGGTCCAGGTTCTGTTAATGCAGGAAAGCCTTCTGAACCACCCCCGCCAACATCTGTGCGTCCAGGACAGGTGAAAACAAGTTTCCTTTTGTTACCCATTTATAATTCTTATATAGTTTTATAGTCACATTAACTATATTTATTGTAATAGGTTCCACGCGGGGCTGCTGCTTCAGTTTGTTTTAAGACTGGACTTGTGCATCTTGAGCAGAACCAGTTACCAGACGCTCTGTCTTGTTTTGATGAAGCTTTCCTTGCACTAGCAAAAGACAATTCCCGTGGCGCAGACATAAAGGCACAGGCCACTATCTGTGCTCAATACAAAATCGCAGTCACTCTACTTCATGTAATCCCTCTTAACGATAACAAATTTAAGTTCCAAAATTTTGAAGCTATACTATATCTGCTGATTTCTAATGTGGCTATATGATCCATCCTCAGGAAATTGGTAGACTACAAAAGGTTCAAGGTCCAAGTGCCATCAGTGCAAAGGATGAGATGGCTAGATTATCACGTCATCTTGGTTCGTTGCCACTCCAAGCAAAACACAGAATCAATTGCATACGAACAGCCATAAAGAGAAATATGGATGTGCAAAATTACGGATATGCTAAACAGATGCTTGAACTGCTTTTATCAAAAGCACCTCCAGGCAAGCAAGATGAGTTAAGAAGTTTGATTGATATATGTGTCCAAAGGGGTTTGACCAACAAGTCTATTGACCCATTCGAAGACCCATCCCAGTTCTGTGCAGCCACCCTTAGCCGTTTGTCAACCATTGGGTACGATGTTTGTGATCTTTGTGGGGCCAAATTCTCTGCGCTTGCTTCTCCAGGCTGCATCATTTGTGGTATGGGAAGCATTAAGAGGTCCGATGCGCTTGCTGGACCAGCCCCTGTTCCATCGCCTTTTGGTTGATCTTTTTGCATGTAGAAGTAAGTAATTTTCATATATTTTTGGGCCTACATAATGTTCGTGTTTGATTATTTTGCAATTGTGGGCCAAAGTTCATAGAAAACGCCATGCATGCTGGGTTCGTTTCTTGTATTACAGGGGAGTTTGTGTATGATGAATGTATGTTTTAGGTGTCATTTTATGTGTGTAAAAAACAAAGAACTAAAATCCCCACGGACCTCATTTTTTATTTTTTTCATGTACAAACTTAGATAATGACTTGCGAGTTTTGTTGTATAAGAGGCAGGTTGATGATTTCTTAAGGAGTGTTATATATTGATCATAATTATCAGATTCGGTATCTTGATTGTAAAAGTAAATTGAAGAGCTACTGACTGATTCATGATCGAGGTTTTGGTAAAGTTCTTAAAGCAGGTTGAGGCAGTTTGTTGATAGGAAATTGGATGAATCACCGTCTCACTGATGTAAGCATCTTAAAGCTGCATTAATGCGAAATGTTAGTTCATGTTGCATCGTACACATAGAACAAACCCGCTACTACTGATGAGAGATCACACTTCTCTTAAAACAATAATTTTTGTATTAAATACGCCATCTGTCCTCTCCTGTAAGCTTTCTCTATGCTCGTCAAAAGCCTTTGTTATGCTTATCCTTGTATACAACTTCTGTTGTGCAACCATCTTGAAGGTTAGTGTGACAATCAACATTTGGGTTTTTGATATTAAAGTGAAAAAAATCTGTTTTTCAAGTTTTGGAGTTTGGGTTTGGATATATAAGCCAAATAGTATCAGTTAGTGGGATGTAAAAATATAATTTATATAATTATTTAATTATTTTTTAATATATTATTTCTTTCTTACATCAAATCCAAATCCAAACTAACCGACCCTAAATCACCCTTGTCTTTGTTTATCTCGAATAAATAATCACATCTACTATAGCAGAGGTTAAAGGGATTGGTCTCAAGGTATTTGATTCGTTCTTCTGAAAGAGTATGTCAGGTTGGGCCTCATATGGGCTTGGCTCACCAGTTACCTAAGAGGATCCTGTGTTTAGTATTAATGGGTTTGTTAAACTTATATATTCATTATTTTGGAAAGACTTGTATGAACTTTTAACAGAAGTGAACTCTTTAAACCAGCTGCTCATACTACTGGTCTAAAAATATTGTTGATATAGCATAAACTTCTATACAGTTGGGTGGACAACAACTGCAAGTCTGCAATTGCTTTTATCTTGTCTACTCGTGTAGCTCTGATCGATATATATAGGTAAGGCGAGGCACACTTGTACTCCAACAACTTTACTTCCTTTGGACAAGATTCACATTTGTACGTCAGACAAGATTTTTGAGCTTACATGTTTGTGTTCTTTTAACACTATATTCTCGGTTTAGAGATAGGAGCGTGATCAATGAAGACCACTTGATGAATCAATAATTCGAGGTGTTTTAAACTGTAAACTATTCCATTTGTTCATTCATAACACTTGGTTTTAAATTTGGGATTCGTCTCTAGACAATTATGGCCTATGAGATTCGTTGACAATGGACTTCAAATACCACACCCATTGCCATATTCCCTCTCTAAACATCAATAAGAGATAATAATGGACTTTGAACTTTTGAAGCGTATAGAGTTTCTTCACAACGAGATACAAACTCGTTTATTGGTGATCATCTTCCTAAGGTTTCTTCATCAATGACACTGCATTTTACATTTTCGGTTTACTCAAACCATGCACAACTTGTCAACTTAGATCCAAGGATTCCTTATCAATTGACTTTGTAGGCAACTGTAGCATCAAATGACGTCATTCGTTGAACTGCAATAACACACCCACTCCATATGATATCTCTGATATGCCATCGTAGTCATAAACCACGACTACCTGTTATACCACCATGCATGCGTAAAAAAGAACCCACGTGATGCAGGACATCATTTACCGGTTCTGCCTTGTTGACATTACTTGAAAATCTTTGGTTTCAGCTCATTTATCCCGTAGCAGTAGAATAAATAAATACAAACCATCCACAAACCCGATAACTTTTAAACAATGGTAAAAGAGCATATTATCACAATCCTAATTTCACCCATATGAATATAAGCAAAACTAAGCTTGTGGAAAGAGGGACAAAGAACACACCAATATATATGACCTCAATGGTTCATCAACCCATAAATAAACATCTGTAAAGAACAAAGTTTATCTAACAAAAGCCTCAGAAAAGTAAATTTATTTAAAACCCCCTCCTACACACCAATTCTAATGAACCCATTCTGTGAGATTTTTTAGTATCTCACATTTCTTTCTGTATATTGTACTTATATATACTCTACTATACAAAACCTCCCATTCTACACTCCAATCAACTCTTCGCAGCAACATAACCAAAAAAAAGCAAAACAAAAAAACCGACTTGAATCACTAATAACGAATTTAATGGGTCTCCAATGCAGAATCTCTCATCTTTGTATGAGGTATCTGAATCTGTAATCATAAGACATTACTTGAACTTTCTTAGAAATAGGGTCTCTACCTCTCTTCTCAAGGCATGTAACCGCTTGCTTCCTTAGTTCACCAGGTAATTGAAGACAAACCCAATCCATCAATGCTTCTAGGTCCTTTCCAAAGTCTAGCAGATACCAGTCCAAGAGTTTCGGAATTATTAATTTACTGGTTTTAGTTATGCCAAACGCTGCTTGAAGGTACTCTCTCTTTGCTGTTGCTAACTCGTTCTCTACTTGTGATGCAGTGTACACTCTCACCTATATATGGGAGGTCTTTTAGTTTATATCAGGACATATATCACATGCATACATTTGTGGCCTACATTAGCTAAAAATGACTACATATACGGGTTATGTAAAAAAGATGAGAAAATACCGCAGGAGAAGACCAGCTACCACTGCATAGTGCAAATGTGACCAATGGTTCAGACCACTCCAGCCCAAATTTGTCACGAATTTCAGTTTCATTTCTTTCTGGAGATTTTGAGCATGACTGGAAAAATTGGAATTTTTTATATTGTCAAATCTTTGCACTGGACAGAAAAGCCAAAGTGTTTATAGGTGAAAGTTATGTGCAACTTACAAGTTTTAATCGATAAGGAAGCCTCAGGATAGAATGCTCAATTGTGACTGCGTTTAGCAGATGTCCGCCTACATTTATAGTTGCCTGACGGAAGTTCAAACAGACTTTAGTCAATCTCAATTGCTTTAGGAAAATAAATCACATAGTTAAATTACTTTAGGAGACCTATTAAAATTAGAAATGAGAATGAATGAATGACTGAAACCCATGAAGAACCTCAACAGAAGAATATTGAATCGGTTACCTTTTGCATTAGTGTTGCCAACATTTCAGGGCTCTCGTTTATTCCATGCCCTAAATATGCCTGTCACATTACCTAAACATTATTAAAGTTGGAAAAGAAAATGCCTTTGACAGCAATCATATATGTAAAACATGAACCAATAAATTAGAATTGCTTACGTTCATCATACAAATATTGTAAGTGTTTATCCAAAACGCAAGCTTTTGTTGATGTGTCAAACCCTCTAAGTTGACAGAGGCCAATTTCTCGAGGAGGAGCCTGAATGTTTGAGTAAATAATCGATGTAAAAATTCATTTCTCATAAAATGATCAAGAAAATTGCATCATAGAAAATGATCAAAGCATACTTGAGCCTACGAAGCAAGAGCGATGCGTTGGTTTTCTTTTTAAAATCAATTGAGCTGGCTTCAATTGCAAAAAGATCCTTGTACGGGCCAATGTCTCTCCTCTTTGATTTCAAACAAACACCATAAGGATCCCTAAAAGAAGCTCCTCGGTCACCACTCGTCAAATCCACGGACATTAGATTTGAGAAGGCTTCTGCATCCATGGTTTTTGCCTTTAACTTGCTCAATCTTAAAAAGATTCCAATTAGGCATTTTAAGACATTCTCAGAAATTTTGTTGCATTCACTTTCAGCTTCCAAAACTCTGTCGCCCGAAGATGAGCTAGAACAGCTTTCTTGTGCCCTTTCTTGGTCCACCAACCCATTCTGTAGCTATAGAATTGCCAAGGTAAAACATGGTTAGCTTCAAAAAGATTACCTTATGGTCAAACAGAACGATTTTGACATAATCGACAACAGTTCTCTTTTGATAACTACAATAAATTCATAATGTAATTTGTACCTGTGATCTGGGAGGAATACATTTTTCTGAAACTTCAAACTTGACTAAAGGTCTCTTAACTGAATTTTGCACTTCGTTGGCTACCCTTTCAGGAGGATTTGTAATCTTACTATTCGAATCAGTAGCTGATCTGTTTTCTTTACCCAGAAGACTATCATCTCCATTAGAAGCATCAGATTTCATAACATCAGCTGGTTTCGTGTCAACCACCCTATTCAAAACATCATTCCCAATCCGATGAGAGTAAGACAATCTAATCGAAGCACTTCTCGAGAGTGAATTCAAAGGCTTTTGCGCCGCTACTTTTGATGCATCTGATTGAACCTCAACAGGAGACGTTAATGGTGTTGATTCATCAATCTTCGACATAGTAGGTTTCACAGACTGTTCTATTAACTTATTATCTGAATTCGCAATATTTATCTTTGATGATACAGGAACAGGTTCCTGATACAAACCCTGCTTAAAGCTAACAATTTCTTCCTCTAAACGCACGACTTCTTCTTCAAGAACAGCTACTTCAGCTAGTAGCTCCAAAGTCTGAAATTTTTTTATCCAAGCTCACATTTTAGGCTAAAATTAGCAAACATAAACTCTTTTTCACAAAATGATTTTCAAGCAAAATTTAGTCCTAATTTTTTTTTGAACAGCAATGAAAATTTAGTCCTAATTACTAATGGATTATAAATTAAGTTACAAAAAGGGGTTTTATCTAGAAACCTGTGGAGGGAGATAAGGTGGAAGATGAGGCAAAGTTCCTAAGCGTCTACTAAAAGCTCTTTCAAGTGCTCTATGCACATTCTCTTCTTGTCTTAGCTTCTTCTTCAGCTTATCCACCTGCAGTTAATTCATCCCAAAAAGCATTCAAAATTTATCATCTTATAATCATCAATCAATATCATTAAGAGGGTGTTTGGGATTGCTTATTTTTTTTACTTATCCTACAAATAAGTAGTACTCACAAGTGCTTAAAAAATACGCACTTGAGGAATTGATATTTGGATTTGCTTATTCTGTACAAAAAATGCAACAATACTCCGAAATAAATGACAAAAATTGTTATTCTAATTCAATCCAATCCAATGATTCTTAAATAAGCCCTCAGCTACTTATCAGAAACTGGTGATATATTCTAGCTCAAAATAAGCAGTTTAAACGACATAAAACTGTAGAGAGTGAGAGATGACATACATCTTCAAGGAGAGCAAGCTTTCTTTCCCTCCTAGTAATAACAACAACTGGTTTTCCTCCAGATTTTGATCTTTTACATCTTTCTATATCCATCTTCTTCAGCTATTCCAAATCTTTTTTAATGGGTAGTCAAAATTTGATCTAAAAAATAAACAACATTCAGACACTTTTAGTTATCAACATTGACATTCTTAAATATATCTATTAAAAGAACTTTATAAATAAAAAAACATTTATTGATAATTAATGTAGTAGAGACAATATTAAAACAGTAGTAGAAATTAAACTTACATTAATAAAAGGATCTTCAATGACATGAAATGTATCTATCATATCTACTTCCATTAAACCAACATCAATAAAGATTCATAAGAAGCTGCTGCTTTTAATTCATATGAATGAAAAAGATGGTGAAAACTTTTTTGTAGTGAGCGGGAAAAAGGTGATGAAATGCTAAAAAAAATGGTGCTTATAATAATAATGTCCACAAGTAGTAGTAGTACTTCATGGGCTTATATAAAAAGCAACAAAACAGAGTCAGTATTATTTAAAAAGAGAGAGAGAGATGGAGAAAAAGACGAAAGATGAGGAGGGGTGGTTTGGGAGCTTCGATGCAACTGTGTGAAAGAGAATATGTGTGTGTTTTTTTGCTTAACTAATCACCACCGCCATGTGAGCAGAGGAAAAAAAAGAGAGAAGGTGTCTGGTAACGTAACAACTACTACTACAAATATATACTATTACATTACATTGGTTTATTACATCATATATATACCCACATCTCCTGTTTGCTGTTTCCAACCATATTTATATTGCACAATAATAGTAAATACTGTGTATTCTTATTACACATTTATTATTTTTTTTTAAGTACAGTATTACTGTAATAAGAGCTTTTATATATCATCTTAATTTCATGTGCGTTACACACAAATATATAATAATATTTTTTTTCCTACTCATTATCTCTATATTTAAACCGTTAATTTTGACATTTGTCACGATTCTGTAAGTATGAAAATAAGTAAGAACAATGGTTTATTACATCATATATATACCCACATCTCCTGTTTGCTGTTTCCAACCATATTTATATTGCACAATAATAGTAAATACTGTGTATTCTTATTACACATTTATTATTTTTTTTAAGTACAGTATTACTGTAATAAGAGCTTTTATATATCATCTTAATTTCATGTGCCTTACACACAAATATATAATAATATTTTTTTTCCTACTCATTATCTCTATATTTAAACCGTTAATTTTGACATTTGTCACGATTCTGTAAGTATGAAAATAAGTAAGAACAAATAGTAGAAGGATATATTATTTCTCATACTGTAATAAAATCACATTAATATCTTTTTTTTACATTAATGCCATTAAAATTCGCTAAACCTGTTGACTCTTTGCGAAATTTTATAAAACCATAATTATTCGGGTAAAAGCTATAAAATACCATCGTACTTTCAAAAATGTCCCAACTTGACCAATTTACTTTTTTATTGCGGACTTTACCAATGAACTTTCAAATTTTTAGCCGACTTGAACTAAATTTAGCTAAAAATTTGGTTCAAGTCGGCTAAAAATTTGAAAGTTCATTGGTAAAATCGGCTAAAAATTTGAAAGTTCATTGGTAAAGTCCGCAATAAAAAAGTAAGTTGGTCAAGTTGGGACATTTTTGAAAGTACGATGGTATTTTATGGCTTTTACCCTTATATTATTCGCAGCAAATTGAACCAGATATGGATAAGATAAGCGTGCTTAGTTAGAGAGAGAAAATATTATATTTTCTATGTTTAGTCGGTGAAAATTATCCTTTTCTCATAAGCTAATGAAAAAGCTGAAAATCTGTTTAACTCACATTTCCTTCAACAATTTTTAAACAAAAATGAAATTNCTAAATTCGCAATATTTATCTTTGATGATACAGGAACAGGTTCCTGATACAAACCCTGCTTAAAGCTAACAATTTCTTCCTCTAAACGCACGACTTCTTCTTCAAGAACAGCTACTTCAGCTAGTAGCTCCAAAGTCTGAAATTTTTTTATCCAAGCTCACATTTTAGGCTAAAATTAGCAAACATAAACTCTTTTTCACAAAATGATTTTCAAGCAAAATTTAGTCCTAATTACTAATGGATTATAAATTAAGTTACAAAAAGGGGTTTTATCTAGAAACCTGTGGAGGGAGATAAGGTGGAAGATGAGGCAAAGTTCCTAAGCGTCTACTAAAAGCTCTTTCAAGTGCTCTATGCACATTCTCTTCTTGTCTTAGCTTCTTCTTCAGCTTATCCACCTGCAGTTAATTCATCCAAAAAAGCATTCAAAATTTATCATCTTATAATCATCAATCAATACAATTAAGAGGGTGTTTGGGATTGCTTATTTTTTTTACTTATCCTACAAATAAGTAGTACTCACAAGTGCTTAAAAAATACACACTTGAGGAATTGATATTTGGATTTGCTTATTCTGTACAAAAAATGCAACAATACTCCGAAATAAATGACAAAAATTGTTATTCTAATCCAATCCAATCCAATCCAATCCAATTATTCTTAAATAAGCCCTCAGCTACTTATCAGAAACTGGTGATATATTCTAGCTCAAAATAAGCAGTTTAAATGACATAAAACTGTAGAGAG
The DNA here is from genome assembly GCA_014162995.1 of Artemisia annua. Taxonomy (NCBI): domain Eukaryota; kingdom Viridiplantae; phylum Streptophyta; class Magnoliopsida; order Asterales; family Asteraceae; genus Artemisia; species Artemisia annua. The sequence goes on along the minus strand of LBNU01022093.1, from coordinate 16,582 downwards.
TGAGAGATGACATACATCTTCAAGGAGAGCAAGCTTTCTTTCTCTTCTAGTAATAACAACAACTGGTTTTCCTCCAGATTTTGATCTTTTACATCTTTCTATATCCATCTTCTTCTGCTATTCCAAATCTTTTTTAATGGGTAGTCAAAATTTGATCTGAAAAATAAAAAACAACATTCAGACACTTTTAGTTATCAACATTGACATTCTTAAATATACTGTATCTATTAAAAGAACTACTGTATAAATAAAAAACATTTATTGATAATTAATGTAGTAGAGACAATATTAAAACAGTAGAAAGTAAACTTACACAAATTAAAGTTACATTAATAAAAGGATCTTCAATGACATGAAATGTATCTATCATATCTACTTCCATTAAACCAACATCAATAAAGAGTCATAAGAAGCTGCTTTTAATTCATCTGAATGAAAAAAAATGGTGAAAACTTTTATGCAGTGAGCGGGAAAAAGGTGATGAAATGCTAAAAAAAATGGTGCTTATAATAATAATGTCCACAAGTAGTAGTAGTAGTACTAGTACTTCATGGGCTTATATAAAAAGCAACAAAACAGAGTCAGTACTATTAAAAAAGAGAGAGAGAGATGGAGAAAAAGACGAAAGATGAGGAGGGGTGGTTTGGGAGCTTCGATGCAACTGTGTGAAAGAGACTATGTGTGTGTGTGTTTTTTGCTTAACTAATCACCACCGCCATGTGAGCAGAGGAAAAAAAAGAGAGAAGGTGTCTGGTAACGTAACAACTACTACTACAAATATATATTACATTACATTGGTTTATTACATCATATATATACCCACATCTCCTGTTTGCTGTTTCCAACCATATTTATATTGCACAATAATAGTAAATACTGTATATTCTTATTACACATTTATTATTTTTTTGTAATTACAGTATTACTGTAATAAGAGCTTTGATATATCATCTTAATTTCATGTGCCTTACACACAAATATATAATAATATTTTTTTTCCTACTCATTATCTCTATATTTAAACTGTTAATTTTGACATTTGTCACGATTCTGTAAGTATGAAAATAAGTAAGAACAAATAGTAGAAGGATATATTATTTCTCATACTGTAATAAATCACATTAATATCTTTTTTTACATTAATGCCATTAAAATTCGCAAAACCTGTTGACTCTTTGCGAAATTTTATAAAACCATAATTATTCGCAGCAAATTGAACCTGATATGGATAAGATAAGCGTGTTTAGTTAGAGAGAGAAAATATTATATTTTCTATGTTTAGTCGGTGAAAATTATCCTTTTCTCATAAGCTAATGAAAAAGCTAAAAATCTGTTTAGCTCACATTTCCTTCAACAATTTTTAAACAAAAATGAAATTCTCATTTTTCAAATTTTAACTTGGAAAATGAAAACATCAATGCACTCTCCTCCACTTTTTTCTCAAAAAAAAAAAAAAAAATCTTAATCTACCATTCAAGAATCTCATTCTAACTTTTATCACCATTCATTTCAACCATTGGTATCTCATTAATTCAAGTATCTTTTCATCTTTTTAAAAAGGAAAAATATAACTCCGAGTTCTCAAAATTCGCAACTCTTCTTCAAAGAAGAAAAACAATTCCATTTTCAACGAATCTAGAAACGAAAAAAAAAATGTACAACTAAGCGCTACCTTAACTTTCTACAAAATATAAAAAACGTATTTGTACGATCTTGTTTTCTATTCTCAAGAAAACAAGGGGTCACACGGAAAACAAGGAATGCACATAAAGAATTATTTTGTAGTTTCCTTTGTTAAAGTAGGAAATGCAAATTTTCTGTTTTGTAGATGATTTCGCGGGAAACGTTAATTTGAACGCAATCTTTATTTTCCTCATTTTATGCAAAAATTGTTATAAAAAATAAGGTGTTTCTTTTTAACTAAACGCGCCCTTAAAGTCTTATTTTATAAAATTTTGCGAATTGATAGGCAAATCTTTTATTATATGACAATATGCATATTTATTTGCTAGACCTTTGATCTAACCAGAAAGAAAAGACCAATTTAGAGTTTCATACTTTGCGAACTTTTGTTCATACCTTACAAAATTTCAACTTTATGATTTCCTAAAATTTCGAAAAATAGTCCGCAAGTCTACTTACAATTGGATGAGGGCAGCAAAGAAACCCTCTTGCAAGGTTGGTCAATGTTGTAAACTTTTGGGGGTCCACCGCCACGAAATTGCACATATCGGTCTAACTTATCGGTTTTGGTCAATGGCGGTCAAAATTAGTCAAAATCGGAGCTTGGCGATCAAAATCGGCCTAGGAAGCGGGTTGGTCAAAGCCGGTCAACGTAGGTCAACTTTGATTTTCTTGATTTTGTTTAAATTTGAGTGATGCAGGTTTTCTGACCAGGTTATAAATTTATATTAAGTCTCGTTTACCTTAGGTCTACCTTATGCACTCACGGGCAGTGTACCCGGTCGTGTGTAGTATAGTATTCGGTAAAGCCGAGGTCGTCCCAAGAGCTATGCGTTTTAGATCCTAATTTAAGTCTATGCCACAATTTTTAAAGGGATTTATGTTTGATTGATTAATTAAACTAAATAAACAGAAATGAAATGCAGAAAGTAAAATGAGTTGTAAATAGTTTGGAGAGAGTGTACTAGCCTAGTTGTTCATCCTACATTGGTATGACTATGAGTTGTAAATAGCTTCGAAGGGGGCAAATACAGGTAGTGGTTCGTATCTTTGGAGGCAACAACTATGTCCTAGCCTTGGTTAATGGCTACACCGTAATCTTTCTAGGGTTTTCTTCTACGTTGTAATCTTCTTACTTAGCTACGCCGTAATCTCGTCAATGTCTTGAACCACGTACTGTGCCACATTTACGCCGTAACCTCATGTATAGGTTACGGCGTAACCTTCTTTGTCTCGAATTTCTCTAAGTCTTTGAATAGTTACGGTGTAACCTATTGTGGTAGTTACGCCGTAATATTCAATAAGCGTTGACTTGGTCTTCATGTTTAAATGCATAATCTTGTAAGTTCATTTCAAAATCCGCGTCTCTTCTGCTCCTATGCTCACTTGTAACCTGAAAACGAAATATAACGAAACTAAAGTATATATTCGCATAAAATGATACAATAATAAGCATATTAGGAGGAAATTGACACTTAAATATCAGGACTATTTGATGTCATCATTGAGCTAGTGGTTGTTTTCTTGAATTGGAAGAATTGAAGAAGAGAGAAGAAGGTGGGGGGAGTGTGTAGTGGAGGCTGTGTGTTTTGAGATTGTGTAACCCTAATATATTATTAGGTTTGTTGGGCCAATTAAAAAACTTATAAGACCCAACAAATAACTTAATTGGCTTTAATAAAAGTAAACAAAAAATTAATTAAAATCATACATAATGTAAAGTTTGCAAAATATACAAAAGATTATATACTTAAAAATAATAAAAACATTAATATTGCTGTGACAACTGGTAATTTCGGGACACTTTTCAAACTCACCGCATTACATTTTTATAAACGCGAGAATTGAATTAGCGATGATTTTATTGAGTTTTGAGAATTTCGTTAGAAAGTTTGAAAGTATGGAAAGCGTTTATTTCTCTACGTACTAATTTGGCTATTTGAGTACTTCGTTATAGGCACTACTTGACTTTAGCACTAGGAATCCTAATAAAACGAGTATTTGATAAGTAACGGTTACGGTTGTTTCAAGTATTGATTTAGTTTTTCCGAGCCGTGAGTGGTAAAACGTTTTGAAGCGATTATAATTATTAAACGAGACGTTTTAATTAATCGAGGAATTTTTTTTATAAGCGAGCGGTGGATATTCAAAATAATTACGTGTGGTGAACGAAGTTCTTATAAACTTTATAAATAAATGTGTCGGGAGAGATTTAAGAAAAATAATTGTTTTGGGTCCTTATTTTCCATTAGTGTGTAAAACTAAANCGTTTTAATTAATCGAGGAATTTTTTTTATAAGCGAGCGGTGGATATTCAAAATAATTACGTGTGGTGACCGAAGTTCTTACAAACTTTATAAATAAATGTGTCGGGAGAGATTTAAGAAAAATAATTGTTTTGGGTCCTTATTTTCCATTAGTGTGTAAAACTAAATACTAGAGGGACCAAACTCGCCATATACCTAAACTAATAATACTTATAAACCCTAACCCTAAACCTTATATCATTTTCATCATCCTCAAACTCATCTCTCTCCCTCTCTCTAGTCTAGCCGCCGGCCACCACCACCTACGCCACCACCGCCGCCACCTCAACCTCACCACCGCCACTACAACACTCAAAATCATCTCATCTTTCCATTTGTGCTATTCACGCGCTTCAAAAACAACTCTACACCCTTTATATCATCACCCCGCTGCTCCATATCACCACCATCAGCTCATCATACTTCCATTTTTATAAATCTACAAAGGAAAAGGTGAGAAAATGCGTTTTACGCATGGGTTGACTTTTGTACGAATCAAACCCTATGATTTCTTCATTTTGGGTGGAAAAGATTAGTGGGTTTTCATATTTTAATGACTTTTGGTTAATAAAAACATGAGATAAACAAGTTTGGTATCGATTTGGTGTGTTTGGTTTTCGGATTTAATTGTGGGTCGTGGGTAACCTACGAATTTTGTTGGGTTTCGATGGTTTTGACCTTTGTTTGACTAGTTTAATAGTTTTGGTTGACCCTTGATCTTGTTTGAATGAGTTGGATATGTTTTGGTGCAAGATTGAATGCATTAGGGTGTGTTTGGTTGCATAGCCGAGGACCCCAAGGCCTTTGGCCGTGGGTTGTGGCTCGTTGGTAGCCAAGTTGAGACCAAGGGTCTCGACAAATGGTTCTTGTGATTGTTTATGTGCTTGCTTACTCGTTGTGTTGTTATCTTGGTCGTATTAGTATGGTTATTTAATTTATTGACGTAAATGGTTATCGATATAATTTTCGGCTTATATTAGTTAATAGAAGTATGAGGTAAATGTTTGAATGAATAGAATTTTGTTATGAGATTGGTGTGATAATGAAACGTGGCTTAGAGTTAGTTGTCGATATATATAATGTTTTAGACGAAGTTGATTAATTGGTGATTTATGAGTAATTGGACGTTAAATTTTATATGTTATAATGTGATGCATTATATTTTTGGTTGGCTACATGATATGGTTTATGTGATAATGTGGTAACTTGACTATACGACTTATTCGTGAATTAAATGTTATGTGTATACAATTATATTGTGAACTAACGTTTGTTGTGATTATGTTATTGAAATGGAGTGCTTGGTTTTGAATTTCTAGCGTATATAGTGTAGCAGTTAGTGTAGCTTAGTGTAGAATTAGTATAATTTCATGTTTTAGTTGTAATTTTTAGTTCAAATCAGTTGTACTCAGTGTTATTAATGAATTGGAAACTCACTTAAACCTTTAATTTCAGTTTGATCAGTTTAAGCCATTTTTCTTCAAAAATCTCATTTTGTTTTAAAGTTGTGAAAAGTTGTTGTTATCTGGTTGTTTTAGCTCAATTAAGTTCCTAACAAGCTTCTATAACCCTTTCAAGCAGTAAAATCAAGTTTAGCATAAAAAACTAAAAATACTCAAAAAAATATGAAAAATCAATAAAAAAATAAAAATCAGTGTTGGAGAATAAGGAAAGCAAAGGAGTCTTGTGGATTGTGGATTTCAATGGTTTAGGACTTCATGGGAAGTGTTAGGATAGATTGGATTGGTCCTGGTACCTTGTTCTGTGCATTGGACCTCTTGTAAGCTAATTTTTAAGTTTTTTTTTTTTTCTACTGTAGATTAGCTTAATAATGGTTATGTGTGCTGATTTATGTTTATTTGATGTTCCTTAGTCATAATATTACTTATTATAGTCTGTTTGTTCAGTGGATATCATGAGTGCTCTTTTGTTAGTTTAACTGCAAAAAAAAATGGCATGAACATGGTTCTTAGTTTCTTTTGTTATAATTGGCATTTTTATGTTTAAATCAGTTCTTTCCATCATACTGAGTAGTTATTAATCAGTTTCATAAGTTAATTTCTTTATTTGCTCCAATTAGATTTCATAACTGCTTGGTTCAGGGGTGTTTGGCATTACCAGGATTTTTGGCCTAAAAAGAGTTTTGACCTAAATTTTTTATGCAAACATTTTCAAATTGGTATTTGTAGTTGATCTAAACCAAAATCTACCATTTCCATTAGTTTTCAAAGAATTGAGTAGGATTTATAAAATTTCAATTTGTGGAACTGTTAGGAATAGGAAGTTAGAATAGCTTTAGATTTTAGGACTTAATTTGTTGTTGCTCTTGCCTCACCTTAGTTAAGATAGGATAGAATTAGTGTATAAAATCTGGTTTTGACTTTTGTGGGTCAAAAGACCCACTCTTTACCCATTTCTCTTAATTGTGTAGTCAGCAAAACTGTCCAAACCCCCCTTTTTATCAGCAGCCTGTACAAGCTCATTTAAGCCCCATTTTGTTTCAACTTTGGTTTACAAGCTCATTGGTGGGTGGTCTTTAACTTAGTACACCTTTCAGTAATTAGCTTTTGTTCTTGAAGCTTGTGCTTAAGCTTGAAACTTGCCCCTTAGGCCACTGCATGCCCTGTATCCCAGGTTTTGAAGAATTTCATTTGGGAATAATTCGTTCAAAACTGGGTGAATTTGTGTAAAGATTGTTGATTTATAGTGTATCCTAGGTGAACTTTAGGATTGTGCTTTTAGTTTTACCTTATCAGCTTTTTAGAGTGCTAATTTTTAAGCTTGTTAAGACCCCCCTTAGTTGACTGTGCTGCTGTTCTTGTTTTTTTTGTTATCCTTATTGAATCTTGCTGCTGTTTATATAATTGTTGTTGTTCATGCTATTCCTTCCTGTTTTATTCTTTGTTTTTGTTGATTCAGCCTTTGTGAGCCTTAAGCTTATATGAGCTTATTGCTTTTGATTATTGCAACTGCTCATTTTATTCTTGCTGTGTGTTCTTGAAACTTGTTGCTGATGATTGATTTTGGTGTTGTTAGTAGTGATTGTTGTTGTTGTTAGTTGTGTTGTTGCTGTTGTTGTATGGAAAGAAAAAAAAAAAGAGAGAAAAACGAAATGTTGAAATATAAAAAAAATAAGTTAGTGCAAAAATGGGGTTTATGGGAATCGAACCTGGGACCTTCTCAACACAACAGACACAACACACACACCTCTAACCAACTGCCCTAGGGTCTTTTTCAATTCATAGTTTACAAGTTTTATTCATATCGTAGAGTTAGTGTAGTAAGCTTATTTAGCTTATTTGTCTAATTCACTGCTTATCAATAAGCACTCGGGCTTTTTCAATTTTTTCTTAGACTTCTGCTGTTGTTTAGTATTTTCTAAAAAAGTTTCATAATTTTCAAAAATAGTTTAGTAATTTTAATAATCAATTTTAGTTTATATAGTTTTTAATTAATAATAATTAAATAAAAAGTTTAACAAATATTTTTTTCTTTTTTTTTAAAATTTTATTTTATCATTAGGTTCGTAAAAATGTAATTTTCATATCCGTAGGCCTTTTATTTCTCAAATTTCACTTTTTATTTTGCGCGTTTACGTTATTTTTAATATAAACGCGCGTTTTTAATTCTAAATACGTTTTAGGTAAATTTAGCTTTACGTTTTTGTTAATTTAGCTCGTTTAACTAGTTTTCACTTATTTTCTCTTAGAATAATTAATCACTCACCATTATTCCTTTTTCCGTTCATAATCACTCGATCACAAACACGTTTTCAATACAATTCAATTCCTCGTCGGGACATAACGACCCGGGAATATTCTATACTCCTTGGATCATTGCATTGAGCCCTAAATGGATTGACTTTAGTCAACCAAAACCTTGGTTGACTTTTGTTGACTGTTTCCGGAACAATCAACTATTGAGAAGATTCGGGTTGAGTACGAATGGAAACCACCTCGGTGTGATAAATGTAAGATCTTTGGTCATACTCTGAGTGATTGTCCTAAAGTCGTTGCACCTCCAGTTCAATCTACTAAGTCTGTTAATGATGGTTTCATGACTGTCAATAATAGAAAGAAAGGTAAGCAAGGTGGTTCTACAACTCAGGGTAATAAAGGGTTTACTAAACCAGTTGTGGGTAAGCAGTTTCAGTATCAACCCAAGAAGACTCCAACTGAACCTAAGAAGGTGGATGGCACTAAGAAGAGGGCTTCTGATGCGCCTAGTACGAGTGGAACGAAGATTTCTACATCTAATCAGTTTGCTGCCCATAATATTGATGATGCGGATGCTTTTGGTATTCCGTCTAATGATAACAACAAGGATGTGGATGCTGGTAGTTCAATGGAAGTTAACGCGGATAAGTCTAGTAAGACAGCTAGTTCAATAGAAGTTAATAAGGATGAGTCTAATAAGACAGGTAATACAATGGAAGTTAATGAGGAAGAGTCTAGTAAGGGTTCTACTCCTATTGTTGAGAAAATTGGTAAGCTTGAAAAGCTACTTATTGATGGTATAGCAACTCTTGTGGATGATGATGGTCATCCTATCCCGTCGGCCTCTGCCAATAAGAGGGTTAACCCATTTTCAAAGGTGGGAGAAATTGTGGTGTCTGATTCTGAAGACGAGTTGGTTGCCAACCCATTTGATGAGTCTTCTAATCTTTTTGGTGGGGGGCAAGAGTTTGAACAAGATTATGATGACTACGATGATTATGCGAACCAGGTGTATGATCTTCCCGGTAATTTGGATGCTTTTAATGCCATGTATGGTACCAAGCTTCAAGGCCCTAGGAAGTAATTTATTTCGTTGTTCTTATGTTATCATTTGAGTTGTGGTTTGATTTCTAGTTTTAGAAATTAGGAAGTATCTTGTTATGTAAGCTTTTAGCCTATGTAATGGGCTGTGATGTGGGACTTCACCCATATCCATTGTACTTAAAAGTTTTTTTGGCTAATATATTTACCATGGTGCAGGATTACTCCCCTTTACCCAAAAAAAAGTTTTCTAATTAAAATTCCTATTGCTTCAAGTGGGGCATAAAATTCACTAAACTCATATGGTCAATTCGTCTAGCCTATCTCCCTAGAGTCCATCTAGGACACCAAAGGTCTGAATCCTTATGGCTGTCAAGGCTTATAGGTAAACTAGTTTGAGTCATTAAGCGCCACTACATGCTAGATTAATTCTTTGTGTGATCCGGCCTCTCGGATCTTAGACCACACATCTAGCTTCTTAAGTTCATCCAACCTGGAGGGTGATCCTATGGTCAATTCGCACGCAAGGAATTGGTAGTCCTATGGCCAATTCTTACCAACCCTCGCAACATACTACACTAGGGTCCTATGGTCAATTCTCCTAGTGTAATGCGTACAACCGACCTTCAAAACTACCGAAGCTAGAGGATATATCGAATAACTAACCATGCACACACTAGAAACAATAATAAAAGTACGAAAACATGATCAACACAATATAGGAATCATAACTAGGCTAGCACCAAAGGTGCTTAGCCGATCATATTAAAAAGTACAGTTGATTCAATGTTTTGCATGTAAATGGAAGACATGGATTCGTAAATGTAAATAAAAGATGAATCGCTAAAACTTATGGATGATATGTCGTGATTTCTCCCTTGGAAATGCTTTGTATGCTGATGTGGATCGTCCTCTAAAGCCTCTTTTCGTTCTCTGACTTTTTGTGGTGTGAAAGATATATCAAATGCAGAAATTAGGTTTGGTATTTATATGTAACCTTGAGTAGAGGTTACGCCGTAGCTAGTGTAATCTTCAGACGATATTATCCAATAATAATTGTTACGGCGTAACTCAGTTGATTAGTTACGCCGTAATCTTTGGAGGCAACAACTATGTCCTAGCCTTGGTTAATGGCTACGCCGTAATCTTTCTAGGGTTTTCTTCTACGTTGTAATCTTCTTACTTAGCTACCCCGTAATCTCGTCAATGTCTTGAATCACGTACTGTGCCACATTTACGCCGTAACCTCATGTATAGGTTACGGCGTAACCTTCTTTGTCTCGAATTTCTCTAAGTCTTTGAATAGTTACGGTGTAACCTATTGTGGTAGTTACGCCGTAATATTCAATAAGCGTTGACTTGGTCTTCATGTTTAAATCTTTTAGCTACGGCGTAAGTGGAGAGTGTAATTACGCCGTAACTTCTTCAAGCAAACTAAAATGCATAATCTTGTAAGTTCATTTCAAAATCCGCGTCTCTTCTGCTCCTATGCTCACTAGTAACCTAAAAACGAAATATAACGAAATTAAAGTATATATTCACATAAAATGATACAATAATAAGCATATTAGGAGGAAATTGACACTTAAATATCAGGACTATTTGATGTCATCATTGAGCTAGTGGTTGTTTTCTTGAATTGGAAGAATTGAAGAAGAGAGAAGAAGGTGGGGGGAGTGTGTAGTGGAGGCTGTGTGTTTTGAGATTGTGTAACCCTAATATATTATTAGGTTTATTGGGCCAATTAAAAAACTTATAAGACCCAACAAATAACTTAATTGGCTTTAATAAAAGTAAACAAAAAATTAATCAAAATCATACATAATGTATAGTTTGCAAAATATACAAAAGATATATACTTAAAAAAAATAAAAACATTAATATTGCTGTGACAACTGGTAATTTCGGGACACTTTTCAAACTCACCGCATTACATTTTTATAAACGCAAGAATTGAATTAGCGATGATTTTACTGAGTTTTGAGAATTTCGTTAGAAAGTTTGAAAGTATGGAAAACGTTTATTTCTCTACGTACTAATTTGGCTATTTGAATACTTCGTTATAGGCACTACTTGACTTTGGCACTAGGAATCCTAATAAAACGAGTATTTGATAAGTAACGGTTACGGTTGTTTCAAGTATTGATTTAGTTTTTCCGAGCCGTGAGTGGTAAAACGTTTTGAAGCGATTATAATTATTAAACGAGACGTTTTAATTAATCGAGGAATTTTTTTTATAAGCGAGCGGTGGATATTCAAAATAATTACGTGTGGTGACCGAAGTTCTTACAAACTTTATAAATAAATGTGTCGGGAGAGATTTAAGAAAAATAATTGTTTTGGGTCCTTATTTTCCATTAGTTTGTAAAACTATATACTAGAGGGACCAAACTCGCCATAAACCTAAACTAATAATACTTATAAACCCTAACCCTAAACCTTATATCATTTTCATCATCCTCAAACTCATCTCTCTCCCTCTCTCTAGTCTAGCCGCCGGCCACCACCACCTACACCACCACCGCCGCCACCTCAACCTCACCACCACCACTACAACACTCAAAATCATCTCATCTTTCCATTTGTGCTATTCACGCGCTTCAAAAACAACTCTACACCCTTTATCTCATCACCCCGCCTCTCCATATCACCACCATCAGCTCATCATACTTCCAGTTTTATAAATCTACAAAGGAAAAGGTGAGAAAATACGTTTTACGCATGGTTTGACTTTTGTACGAATCAAACCCTACGATTTCTTCATTTTGGGTGGAAAAGATTAGTGGGTTTTCATATTTTAATGACTTTTGGTTAATAAAAACATGAGATAAACAAGTTTGGTATCGATTTGGTGTGTTTGGTTTTCGGATTTAATTGTGGGTCGTGGGTAACCCACGAATTTTGTTGGGTTTCGATGGTTTTGACCTTTGTTTGACTAGTTTAATAGTTTTGGTTGACCCTTGATCTTGTTTGAATGAGTTGGATATGTTGTGGTGCAAGATTGAATGCATTAGGGTGTGTTTGGTTGCGTAGCCGAGGACCCCAAGGCCTTTGGCCGTGGGTTGTGGCTCGTTGGTAGCCAAGTTGAGACCAAGGGTCTCGAAAAATGGTTCTTGTGATTGTTTATGTGCTTGCTTACTCGTTGTGTTGTTATCTTGGTCGTATTAGTATGGTTATTTAAGTTATTGACGTAAATGGTTATCGATATAATTTTCGGCTTATATTAGTTAATAGAAGTATGAGGTAAATGTTTGAATGAATAGAATTTTGTTATGAGATTGGTGTGATAATGAAACGTGGCTTAGAGTTAGTTGTCGATATATATAATGTTTTAGACGAAGTTTATTAATTGGTGATTTATAAGTAATTGGACGTTAAATGTTATATGTTATAATGTGATGCATTATATTTTTGGTTGGCTACATGATATGGTTTATGTGATAATGTGGTAACTTGACTATACGATTTATTCGTGAATTAAATGTTATGTGTATATAATTATATTGTGAACTAACGTTTGTTGTGATTATGTTATTGAAATGGAGTGCTTGGTTTTGAATTCCGGAGTTATAAGGATGAGAACTTTTAGAATGACGGAGATAGGTTAGTACGAGAGCCGTAGACGGCCTCGCATTGTTG
>LBNU01022091.1:120008-150981 GCA_014162995.1 Artemisia annua | reverse complement strand
GAAGTGCGTCTTCTGTCGCAAATATTTCTCGTGGATTTGGTTATGGGTATACTTTCGTTTCCCCTTGGCTCTTTGCGATAGTTTTTGTTCATTGTTCCCTGGTCATTAGGATTGTTCCTTGCTGGTCTTGCGCTTATATTCTGGTATGCTGCCTGCTACGCAGCGCGGCCTCACCTGAACAAAGGCCTTCTAGTTCATGAGTTCATCAAAGGTTTTGAGGGTTTTATCTTGTTTCTTGGTAACAGGCTTCATGTTGTAGATACCATTTTCTTTGACCCTGAAATTTTTCGTAATCTCAGGACATGAATTAATGTTCATGCACTTCATTCTTTGGAATGGTCCATATAGCGGAGCGTGGGTATTGACTCGCCTTGGCGTCGCTTCCTGCCAACTACTCGTCTTTGTGGCACTTCCTCTTTGGTGAAGTTTAGCGGAAGCTTCTCGGTAACTTTCCAAACCCTCCTATGCTCTCGGTTTGATGTTGTTGACCAGTTCCGGGTTTCCTACAATGTGGAGTTGAATATGACACCAGGGGTTAAGTGGCATTTTCGATGTGCGCTGCTGCTTCGAAGGACTTAGATAATTCCGGTACTGACCATCATCTTTGTTCATTGGGATGGCCTCTCTATCGTCAGAGTAGTTGCTTATGCGCTTTGTAAAAGCGTCGACTGTTTGTCGACTGCCAAGGACGGATATGTCATCACGTCCCTGCGAGCTCCTTTGGACTTTCCAGTGTCCAGTGTCCTATCCTCGTTTCCGAGAGTTGTCTGTGGGAGGCAGCTTCCTCTTCGACGTTTACGTGTTGTTCCCGAACTCGAGACAGCTACTCATCATGGGACACTCTTACCTTTTTTCGGATCCCCTAGAAGATCCTATTCGCTAGGTGACGTCAGGGCCCCAATCTGTTCTTGTATTTTGCGGCACTAGTCTGGCGTGCGAATTGGTGTGCCTTCGCTACATATGGTTCATACGCGTATTGTGAGTTTGATAGGTGTACCAGCCTAGCTTTGCATGGTCGCCTTCCTGTATTATTCGCGCTCTTCATGCGCGGTGAGGGCCCCATCGAAGTCAGTAGACTTCGTAACCTCCTTCGCCCCCTTTCCTGTAGGAGCAATGCTCAAGGTTTTCAAAGGTTTGAGCTACGCAGGTCTTTCAACCTTGTGTCCGGAGAAGGGGGGTTTCCTCCAGCGCGGGGGGTATTTCCAATGCGGTGATAATACCCATCCGCCCATATCAGGCGGTTCAAGCACTGTGTTGTCACAATGACTGGTGCTTCGGTGTAGGGGTAGTGAAGAGGTTGCGCTGGAGATCATTCCGCCGTTTTGGGGTGCCTGTAGTGATTACAGCAGGTAACTCCACTGGACCGGAGGTTATCGTGGTGGCTACATTTCCTGCTTGCTTGGCCGCATGGTTGTCCAGTGTTTTGCCTAAGAGGATTCAGAGTAATCTTCCTCGCTATGCAGCATCATGTTCCGCGACTTATCTGGCTGCGGATCCGCTGTATCTTGTGTGTTCGGTCATAACCTGACGTCTTAGTGATTGGGTCCCACGGATAGGCAGCCACATTTTGTCTATACAAAGTTGGAGCGTCCTTGTTTGGGTTCCTTCTTCGTATACAATTGCTTGATTATTTGCTTGAGACCCTGCGCACTAAGAAAGAAAAAACACGTTAGGTTATGCGAGGGATTGGTTTCCCCGATTATCCTCGGCGTGAGAGTCAGCAGTAGTCGTAAGTTTTTTAGGGGTTTGAAGAAGAGTAGGTTGCTTTTGTGAATCGTTACCTTTGGCGAGGGGTTAGGGTTCCCTCTGATTCTATGGCATGTAACCGGATGTAAGGTCTATCATTGTTCTTTATCTAGCGGCGTATCCACCGATATCGGATATCCTACGGAATATCTTCCCTTGTTTAGAAGATATCCTTTACTCTCCATAAATACGTTTCGCCTTGGGCCTTAGGGTCGAAGCATCCAGTTGGTACGTCCAACGGATTATGAAGCTGGGCCGTGCTTGAGCTGGAAAGCTTAGGTATGTACTGTATTTGTATTACTATCGGGTCGTGACCCGCGTGATAGATATACGGTATCAAAACTACATAACGTTCTCGGATGCATATCGTCCTACGAAAAAATCAGACATGATTAATTTTTTTTCTCTCAAAGTTATCATAAAGATAATAAAATATTAATACTCCGTAGTTTTATAATGCATTCAGATTCTGTTGGTCTGTTATAAAAAGACTAAACATTAATTTTTAGAGACTCAAATAAAAGTCTCCTTTCAAAAAGTAATATTCTTATACCACTAACATAACTTATAAATTAAAGCACTAATTAACCAGAGATGTCATTTTCATACAGATTAAAAGCAAATTACCCATTATTTAATAGTCACCCAAGCAGGGAGGACGCCAATTAGAGCCGGTGTGGGCCACGCCGGGAACACACACCCAAATTTTAGGTTACGAAGTGTAAATTTTTTATAAATACTAGCTTTTTTTTCATTTGTCTGCAAACCCAACCTTTTACATTATAAATCTTTATCGCGGAACCTTAGCCTCACATGCAATAAAAAAAATTGTGGCAACAGCCCTGCGCTTCAAAATTCCTGAGTCCATCCTGATAGTCAACGTAAACTCTAATATAGTAAGCAGAGAGGGATATAGCGAAAAGAATTATTAGTGAAATTTAAACAAAGAAGAAAAGTAAAATTCTAAGCCACTGTTTTAACAAAATAAAGAGAAAATATATGCGTAAGATCATCTAAGTCTTTATAGAGCATCTTTTTTTTTTTTTTTTTTTTTTTTTTTTTGTGGTTTTCTCATCCTTATCTTAATTAAATTTTTCATATGATTCTAATAAGTTATAGTAACTATGCATAAGCGCGCGAAAAAAAAAAAAAAAAAAAAAAAAAAAAAAAACCTCACACTAAAGTTGAAATGTAAACTATAATTCAACAAAAAGAAATGGAAAACATCAAAACATATTATCTTAGGTTACTGTTTTCTTAACAATTATTATTTCTAAAATTAGGTAAGCAGAATATATGTGTTACAAGTATTTGATATTTGATATGAATATTATCACTTGATTAGATGGCTCAGGACCACATTCACATATTAATATTTCACGAACTGAATATATACACACCCTGGGAAAATTATTGATTATTTTTTTTTGAATCTTCTCTATTTTCTAAATAGTTGAGACTTTTCTATCGTGTTTAATCTGTTTATCTAGTCGTCAACTATCCAAAAGAATTAGCCAATTATAAGATCCAATATTTTTTTGTGGTTTCTTCTTCTTTTTGTTGACAACAAAATAAAATTTATGAAAATTTTGTATATCTTTTCGAGCGTCAAAGTCTGATAAAATGTCATCTAAAAATAATTTTCAAGTTCAGAAGCATGAACAGACCCACATGTATGTTGGGTGTGGCACGGGCTACACCTTATTTTTGTGGTATATATGTGCAACCTTTTTTTTTTATTATTATTATTATTTTTTTTTTTTACTTTTGTTTTTTACCGTGTAACTTTAGTTAGCCCAATATTTTTTTGGTGTAACACCCTCTTAAAAATCCTAAACCCGTATCAGAAGCATATGAATATGACATAAAATTTGAAAAACATTGTAAAGTTTTAAATTGATAGCCCAATATAATGAATTTCAGGCCCGACTTCACGTAATAATAAGAGCACGCGGTAACATAACTGTGAGTTAAAACTTAACGTACTGTCACGTCAGCGCCACATCAGCTTTTACCTTTTAACCTTAACTCTTGATTTCTACCCCGGTAGCATAACTCACCTATAACTCACCTTCATCTAAATTATTATTTTCACCTATAACTCACCTTCACCTAAATTATTTTTTTTTTTATTTTTTTTTTATTATTATTATTTTTTTTGCTTTGCCCCTTGTTAACGCACGTTAAGGGCTTAACGTGGCTCTTAACTCACCTCTTGACTTTCTGTCGCGGTAAGGTAACTCGGTCCAAACTAGGGGTGCGTTAAAAGTTAATGTGGGTGACAAAGTCACCTTACCGTTAGCTCTAAAAGTTTGAATTCGACATTTGCTTCTCTCAGATATAGGGTCTAAATTTGACCCATTATTCATCCGATTTTCCTATTGTATGAGTTAGCCAGGTGAGTTATTTGTACTTGTTAAATGATTCATAAGAGTTCACTTTATACATCTATGAATTCTTATTCATTTTGGGACGATATAACTAGATATAGACATAAACAACCAATTATTCGTAAAATGAGAACATAGAAAAGACAACTGGGGGTTGCCCCAGTGGTACTATTCCCCTTCCGCAAATGCTTAGTTGATCGGTTATAAAAGGTCATTTGGAGATTGACCAGGGTTCGAACCCAATTCTTGGCTAATTAGGTCGCTGAGACCAGGGACGGAACCACGGGGTTTCTGCTGGTGCCCGGGACCCCTATGGAATTTTTCGGTCATTGTTAATTTTTTTAAAAAAAAACATCATTTGTTCCTAAATGTTAATAATACACCCGGTCCATCGAAATGTGTTTTTATATTACGGTTTCAAAAAGTTTGTGCCCTCGATCATATTTAGTCATGGTTCCGTCCCTGGCTGGGACACGAGCTTATTGCATGGGGCGAGGCCCTTGGGGAAGGGTCCGGTTGGTATTAAAAGATGCATGAGATCAGGATGTTCCCATCGATTTACACCTTTTAGAGAACATGAAAACGTTTAATTTTATAGATACTAAGTGTCAGCAGAGGTTGAACAATTGTCGCTATACTTAGAAAAGGTCAATAAGCCCGAGATCTATTGGTGTGACAAAAACCGAAAAACCAAAAACCTGAAACACTATAAAACCGAACGATTGAAAACTGATGGTTCGTCTTTGTATTTTAGAAAAATCGAAGTTTTTGGTTTTACCACTAAGAACTGACTAAAAGACCGACATTAAAATACATATCATCTCTGAAACCAAACCAAACTGAGCCATACGTTAATATGCTCAGCTAGAGTAATTAAATCATGTTGAGCCAATGCTCATGCTTCGACTGACGGTGTCATTTAGGATACATAACCAATTTTCTTTTTTGATCTTTTTGCCTTTATGTTTTTATGGTAATTATTATGTCTCTTTAAGACAAATAAAAATATATCTTGTAGGCTTTTTTATGGTTACTTTTTTTCTTGTTGTCATTAATGTATGTTTTATTTCTCAGTTGTTTGCATCGTTTTTAAAACTTGAAAGTGTTATGTTATGATATATTTCAAATCGACTTTGAAAAACCAAAGCTGGATAAATCAGATAGAAACTGAAAAACCAAATTAAAAAAACACAACAATTGGAAAACCAAACCACGATAAAACCAAAACCAAAGTACTGAACGTTTTTTATAAGTAAAAGGTACCAAACATTTTTTAAATGTAAAAATTGAGCCTTTTGGTTCAATTTCGATTTTATGCAAAAACCTAGCCAAACAGAATCATGTTCGCTAGTTAATAATATTGTGTTTACACCTATTTTTTTTAAATGACACTAATATCTCAAACAAAGCCACTAATACCTCAAGCAAAGCGATTACTTTAGTAACGATCGCCGTCACTAAGTGACGTGGTAATTAACGGTCTTGCTCGTCTACATTCATAAAACGGAATAAATAACTTTTTTTTTTTTTTACAGAGAAAAAAAAAATAAATGAAAGTTATTGTTGGTGTGAGCTTAAGTCAGTGTGTTGAACCTATGGTGACAAATACCGTGTCACTGATGTGAGCTTATTATGACAGGAGTTTGTGTAGAAACAAGAAATATAGTGACACAAAATATTCTGTCACTAAAGGTCTGAAGGTCCTTCCTAAAAAAAGCGTCGGTAATATACCTATATTGACAGCTCTTCTAGTGACACATCTTTTTAGTGTAGGAGCAGAAGAATGGCATTTGTAGTGATACATTTTAGAGCTTTGCTGGCCATATAACTATAAAATAGAAAATGGAATATAATTGAGAGTTAGGATCAAATGAGAAGAAAAATTAAAATGGGAATGGTGGGAAAAACAACAACAACACATTTCAGATGCACCTACAAAAGAATATGCATCTCTCTTTAAAATTCTCCCTCTTATTTATTTATTTATTTATTTAATTTTTTTTTGAACGGCTTGTTAGTTGTTAGTGGTTCAGGTAGCACTAACATTCAATTGGGCAGTATGCTGACCTTGAACTCCCTTTGTACTTCCTCCTATTCCACTTGAAACCTATTGCATCAACAATATAAAAATTTTGAAGAAAACAAAATGGAATATAAAATAGAAAATGGAATATAATTGAGGTAAAAGATGTGCTGCTAGAAATCCTTCTTATTCTTCTTATTTTAGTTATATTTTGTGATTACATAATGAAGATTGCCTATTTATTTATAATAAATACATAGTTTAATGAACAAGCAATATACAAACCCTTATCCTAATAGAACCAAACCCATAATTAAGTTTGGGCCAACTAACTTAATCATCTTACACTCCCTCGCAGTTTGAACGAGAGGCTTCTAGACGTACAAACTAGAACACATGTTTGCAAGCCACTTCATCTTCTTCTTCTTTTCTTATTACAATATCTTTGTTGTTTGTTTGAGCGGAAGCATACATGTATTTGGCGCCACAATTGTTTATTGCTTGCAGCTCTTTATGTGACATTTTTTTTACATCATAGCTTGCTTTGCCTTTATGTAGGAGCGGTAATTTACGACCAACTATTTTTGAAAAACGACAAATCTCCCGTGGTAAACAAAAAGTGTTGATGATGAGGGAAATTTTGTTGATTGGTGGTTAATTTTCTATAATATGGGATGTTTTATAACAGCTAGAGNGCCATATAACTATAAAATAGAAAATGGAATATAATTGAGAGTTAGGATCAAATGAGAAGAAAAATTAAAATGGGAATGGTGGGAAAAACAACAACAACACATTTCAGATGCACCTACAAAAGAATATGCATCTCTCTTTAAAATTCTCCCTCTTATTTATTTATTTATTTATTTAATTTTTTTTTGAACGGCTTGTTAGTTGTTAGTGGTTCAGGTAGCACTAACATTCAATTGGGCAGTATGCTGACCTTGAACTCCCTTTGTACTTCCTCCTATTCCACTTGAAACCTATTGCATCAACAATATAAAAATTTTGAAGAAAACAAAATGGAATATAAAATAGAAAATGGAATATAATTGAGGTAAAAGATGTGCTGCTAGAAATCCTTCTTATTCTTCTTATTTTAGTTATATTTTGTGATTACATAATGAAGATTGCCTATTTATTTATAATAAATACATAGTTTAATGAACAAGCAATATACAAACCCTTATCCTAATAGAACCAAACCCATAATTAAGTTTGGGCCAACTAACTTAATCATCTTACACTCCCTCGCAGTTTGAACGAGAGGCTTCTAGACGTACAAACTAGAACACATGTTTGCAAGCCACTTCATCTTCTTCTTCTTTTCTTATTACAATATCTTTGTTGTTTGTTTGAGCGGAAGCATACATGTATTTGGCGCCACAATTGTTTATTGCTTGCAGCTCTTTATGTGACATTTTTTTTACATCATAGCTTGCTTTGCCTTTATGTAGGAGCGGTAATTTACGACCAACTATTTTTGAAAAACGACAAATCTCCCGTGGTAAACAAAAAGTGTTGATGATGAGGGAAATTTTGTTGATTGGTGGCTAAATTTTCTATAATATGGGATGTTTTATGACAGCTAGAGTTTTTGCGTTATAGGGTTTGTGATTTGGATTAGATAAAAAAAACTAATAAAATGAAAGTATAATTCGAAAGAAAGTAAATAAATCGGGATCCCTCCGAATCATAGACGAGTAGCCGATGACCGAAGGACAACTATTTTTGTAACGATTTGAACCTAAAGCTCCGATACCATGGAAAATAATAAATCTTTTATTTATATAATAAAAGAATTACATCATTTCGGAGTTTTTTTGACAAAACAATCTTAGTGGAAAAAAAATTGGACCAATAGGAATGCTCGATTTTGACACATAGGCGAAATCGAGCAATATGATTGGCCAATAAAAAGTCAAAATTGAATTGATTTTGGTCAAACTTTAATAAATTTGATGGAGAATTTGATTGAGGAAAAAAACACATAAAAATATAGGCGTCAAATTTATGAAAATAAAAACTTAAAAAAAGATAAGGTAATTAATAAAACATTAGTGGTTGAATTTTAAATATATTATAAGGAATTAAGTGTAAAATTATAAATCTCCATGTTTTTTGATAACTTTAGATAATAAACAAATAAGCCCTTACACTTTATACCCCCTACACTTTATAATATGAACTTTGTTTACAATTACATGAGTATTAGTATTGGTTTGAGACTTCCATCAATTAAACTTATAAAATTTTATTAATGTACGAATTAGTTTTAATATACGTTATATACTTTTAAAATAATATTAGTTTTAAACTTTCATCTATTAAAATATTTTTTTTACTATGTACGTTAAATATAAATAAGAACTCAAGTTATCCTATTTAAAAATATAATCTATACGTACACGCGTTTGAATATTAAATACAGTTAAATTATTATTAACATTAATATAAATATCAAATGGTAAGTACGAGTTATTGTGATATGAAAATAAATATATGCGATTGTACTTATAACGACTCATGTAATTATTATTCAAAGTTTATATACGGATATTTGGAAAAAACATTATTAAAAAACTTCATCAACGCTCATTATGTGCCACTAAACTCGCATATTTTGTATAATGTGATATCAATAGTTAAAGTTATACAACAACATCAACCTCAACATTAACGTCTATGCCAGCTAAACAAAGTTAAATCTTTCATCTAATAAAATTTTTACAAAATATTAATTGATATTAATACATAATGAAAAACTTATGCATACTTATTAGTTGTACTTATATCATAATTTTCACGGGTAAATTCTTAGTCCATATAGTAAACAAAAAATTTATTTATGTGTAAACTCATATGATCAAAGAATCCCTTTGGCCCAATAACATTATAAGGAGACACACTCAAGAATCTAATACAAGGTCGATGCTACGGTTATATTTACAATTTCCGCTAACTATTTTTCTTACTTTCGCAAATGTTGATGCTCTAACTTTTTAAGATACACATAAGATTTTCTGTTTTTAAACGATAATACTATATAATTAAATTTTTTCTAAAAACACCTCGTGCGTTCACGGGTATTATAACTAGTAGATTTATTATTCAATTGTGTTTTGTAATTACATAATGAAGATACTCTATGTATTTATAATAAATATTTAACTTAAGGGCAATTGGCAAGAAAAGACATCATACTTTTCACTTTTTGTCAGTGTATGTAGTGTCATTTTTTTTTTAAAATATTTACGACCAACTATTTTTGAAAAACGACAAATCTCCCGTGGTAAACAAAAAGTGTTGATGATGAGGGAAATTTTGTTGATTGGTGGTTAATTTTCTATAATATGGGATGTTTTATAACAGCTAGAGTTTTTGCGTTATAGGGTTTGTGATTTGGATTAGATAAAAAAAACTAATAAAATGAAAGTATAATTCGAAAGAAAGTAAATAAATCGGGATCCCTCCGAATCATAGACGAGTAGCCGATGACCGAAGGACAACTATTTTTGTAATGATTTGAACCTAAAGCTCCGATACCATGGAAAATAATAAATCTTGTATTTATATAATAAAAGAATTACATCATTTCGGAGTTTTTTTGACAAAACAATCTTAGTGGAAAAAAAATTGGACCAATAGGAATGCTCGATTTTTGACACACTGGCGAAATCGAGCAATATGATTGGCCAATAAAAAGTCAAAATTGAATTGATTTTGGTCAAACTTTAACAAATTTGATGGAGAATTTGATTGAGGAAAAAAACACATAAAAATATAGGTGTCAAATTTATGAAAATAAAAACTTAAAAAAAGATAAGGTAATTAATAAAACATTAGTGGTTGAATTTTAAATATATTATAAGGAGTTAAGTGTAAAATTATAAATCTCCATGTTTTTTGATAACTTTAGATAATAAACAAATAAGCCCTTACACTTTATACCCCCTACACTTTATAATATGAACTTTGTTTACAATTACATGAGTATTAGTATTGGTTTGAGACTTCCATCAATTAAACTTACAAAATTTTATTAATGTACGAATTAGTTTTAATATACGTTATATACTTTTAAAATAAATATTAGTTTTAAACTTTCATCTATTAAAATATTTTTTTACTATGTACGTTAAATATAAATAAGAACTCAAGTTATCCTATTTAAAAATTTAATCTATACGTACACGCGTTTGAATATTAAATACAGTTAAATTATTATTAACAGTAATATAAATATCAAATGGTAAGTACGAGTTATTGTGATATGAAAATAAATATATGCGATTGTACTTATAACGACTCATGTAATTATTATTCAAAGTTTATATACGGATATTTGGAAAAAACATTATTAAAAAACTTCATCAACGCTCATTATGTGCTACTAAACTCGCATATTTTGTATAATGTGATATCAATAGTTAAAGTTATACAACAAAATCAACCTCAACATTAACGTCAATGCCAGCTAAACAAAGTTAAATCTTTCATCTAATAAAATTTTTACAAAATATTATTTGATATTAATACATAATGAAAAACTTATGCATACTTATTAGTTGTACTTATATCATAATTTTCACGGGTAAATTCTTAGTCCATATTTTTGGGTAAAAGGGTTTATTCACCCCGGAAAAATTCATTACACCAAAAACGTTGAAGTACAATAGGATGAGAGTGATGTCCCTCACCTCAGTCCCTAAGGACACTTACAAAACACCTATCAAAGAACGACGAACCATTCTAAAACAGACCTGCACAACATGTGCAACTAACCAAAGGAAAATGCTAAACAAAGCAACTACTATATGAACAAAACTACAACGACTCTCAAATTACAAATAAAAACATCAAGTATAAACTTGACTCTTCTCATGTCGTCATAGAAGTCCATAACCTTCAATGATGCAGCCGAAACCATGGTAGAATAGAGCAACGCCAATCCACACAATTGATCCAACAACTACACCAATCTTTATTGATCCAAACTGAACCAAACCAACACTACAACTTGATCCAATACCTCATCTACTAGGAGTTTCAATAGGCATGAAACTCAAGCTAAGAATGAAAAACATTGTATCTTGATCAGTCGTAGACAAACATAGGGCTATACGACCCTAACTTACATCATAGATCGATCCACTCATAAACGGTCAATAGAAATAGTGATATTCCTATTGAACGAGTCAAGGATTTTTGAATAAGTTACCCTTGAAACTTAACCTACATGACACGATCCCCTTCCAAGCAGCCAAAATCCATATCCCATGAAAAGGACACCATGATAATCCAAACAGCAAGAACAAGAGAACCATGCAATAAACCGAGGGTAAAAACCCACACAAGCACTACAACTTGATCAATTACCTCATCAACAACAAGCTTCAAAGCGGTGAAACTCAAGCCAAAAAATGAACCCAAAGTAGCTGATCAGTCATAGACGAAAATAGGGTTGTCAAACCCTAACTTACACATGCGACACACCAGATCTTAAACCATGTTGCCCCAAACGATCACTAGAGTTTTGAATAAGAACCCTAAAACTTAACCTCCATAACATGCAGCAACATCATTCACGTAGAACTTACACTCACTCCAAAACCCACTTTCCAATACCGAATCAGCATCACCACGACCCAAAGTCGACTTACAAAAACATAAAACCATCATGATTACAGCCAAGAAGTAAACCACGATCATAGATCGACTTTCCACCATAGAAGCACAAGATATATACAATAACGCGTACCATATAACAGTAGCGATCGATCATCAAAAATGAAACCCTAAAAAAGAGATCGTTCATCAAAGTAAACCCAACCAATAAAACAGTAGGGTTTAGATCTAGATCGCCCATCAAAAAGATCATTGGAAGATAACACATGAAGATTAAACGATCTACACAACCCAGAAAACGTAAACAAAAAATTTATTTATGTGTAAACCCATGTGATCAAAGAATCCCTTTGACCCAATAACATTATAAGGAGACACACTCAAGAATCTAATACAAGGTCGAATCCCTTTGACCCAATAACATTATAAGGAGACACACTCAAGAATCTAATACAAGGTCGATGCTACGGTTATATTTACAATTTCCGCTAACTATTTTTCTTACTTTCGCAAATGTTGATGCTCTAACTTTTTAAGATACACATAAGATTTTCTGTTTTTAAACGATAATACTATATAATTAAATTTTTCTAAAAAAACCTCGTGCGTGCACGGGTATTATAACTAGTAGATTTATTATTGAATTGTGTTTTGTAATTACATAATGAAGATACTCTATGTATTTATAATAAATATTTAACTTAAGGGCAATTGGCAAAAAAAGGCATCATACTTTTCACTTTTTGTCAGTGTATGTAGTGTCATTTTTTTTTAATATTTTAGCACCAACCTTTTTAAATTGTGCCATTGTGTGTACTTACTTTTTAAAATCGTGTCATTGTGTGTACTTTGTAACCATTTTACCCTAACTTTTTTCAAATTTTGAAGGGTAAAATGGTCATTTCATATAGCTAAAAATTCGCAAAGTACACACAATGACACGATTTAGAAAGGTTAGTGTTAAATAAAAAAAAATAATAATAATAATAATAAAATAATAAAAGAAAAAAAAAAAAAAAAAAAAAAAAAAAAAAAAAAAAAAAAAAAAAAAAAAAAAAAAAAAAAAAAAAAGAGACGCTACCTAGAATGACAAAAAGTGGCAAGTATAATGCCTTTTTTTTTCCAATAACCCATAACTTAATGAACAAGCAATACAAATCATAAACCTAACAGATACAAACGCATAATTATGTTTAGGCTAACTAACCTAATCATCTAACAATGATGTATATCACTATATTTTTATATAACACATCTTTTTTCTAAAGAGTAACTGATTAATTTTGTGATTTGATCACCTTACATTACAACATAGGAGGGTACATTACAACTTCGAAGATAACTTTATACGTTCTAAATGATCTAAGATATTTTCTCTCGGTACATATGGTTTTGGATTTCAACATGATGTTAGCAACTTATGACAATGACAAATGACCAAGCTCTCGTACTCATAGTCAAAATAAGGAAAGCTGATTAATACGTATTATTAGATAGCAAGCTTATTTCATATCAGCTCAAAAATTTGGCAGCTCATTAGTGAAAGCAACAACACCCTTAATTACCTGTTTAACGCTAAACAGAATTAGGCCACATTTAATTCTTGATTAGTATATTTAAATCAGGGGCGGAGGGAGGGGGTGGCTAGCAGGTGCTAGGCCCCCTCCAATAAGCCCGATGATTGTATTAATATACCATTGTTTAGCTCATAATTTAACGTTTAATATACCACGAGCCTCTCCCAACTAACGACTTTTCTATAATGAAAGAAAAAGAAAACAACCGACATGAAATATCTCCTATATCTAAGTGGCAACTGAAGCGAAAATATGAAATGAGACATTTTGGACAATATTTTTTTGTTTTTAATTTAACAAAATTTAAGAGACTTGTTAAGAACTAGTTATATCACAAATTTGGATATCCGAAATTTACGATGATGGGTTTATGTTAGACATAATATTTTATCTAAGGGTTTTTTTTTTTTAAAAAAACTTTATATGAGTTCTAAAACAGCCATTTCATAAAACCCAACTTTTTAATAAATTATGATCAAGTTTTCGGATATTTTTTGAACACCCAAAATCTAAATCAAGAAATCCTAGATAGTTCCGGCTTTGTTACTCTCCCTACTTATAAAATAAATATTTTTTAAAAAAAAAATAAAAAATAAATAAATAAATAAAAAATAAAAACTTATTTTGAGTTTACTATACTTTTTATACATTAAATATGTTAGAAAATTACATATAGTAATGCATTCGTAAATTTTTGTGATTGTCGCGGCTGCCTGCTCCTGATCCGGCATCTCTTTTCCCAATAACTTTTTCAAATACTTCCTAACTTGTCTGAATCTGGTGGCTGCCAGCACCGTAATGACCAGGGTCCCTAATCCTGTGCCAATTACGAGACCGGCGTTTTCAATGATGATTTTTGTGAGATTAACATCACTGCTGTTATACGTAACACTTGTGTTGTTGAAGTTGATCGTTCCGGATGTATATGAAAAGTTGCCGGTGGTAGTGTTTGATTGAATTGAGACGTCCATGGTTTGACGTATTTTTTTTTTGAAAGGCAAGGTGAGGTGCGTTATGGAGATGATGGATTTCAATGGAGATGATGGATGGATTTATATAGATATAAATTTGGAAATGCGTAAGCATGGAGCAGTTTGGGGTGAGTCTGGTAGGACGGAAAATTCATCTCCTCAATAGCAATCTTCATATTGGGGGTGAGCATGGAGCAGTTTGTGGTGGTTTTGGGTGTTTATGTTTGGTGTTTTGGGGGGTGAGTTTGGGGCGGTTTTTGGCTAAAGGATGATGGAAAACAAATACTCTCCATTTTCCTTTTTTTAACTAAAAGAGTAAAATACATTGTTGGTCCCTGAACTTTTCACAAATCATCGCCATGCACCTTATCTTTCTAAAAACGTCGTGTGGCGTCCAAAACATGGGAATTAGAGGTCGAATGCGTCCCTTGACCACTTTTGTCGCGGTCAACGCTCATGTTTTGGTATGTTCTCAAGGGCTTAGTAGGCAAACTACATTTATGACCACACTATGGTTAAATCAACCAAGAGTGATAGGACTTTAGGTACCAACTATGTACTACACTATGGTTAAATCAACCAACAATGAGAATCTAGCTAGCTAATATACCATTGTGAATAGGGATCATTCGTTGATGGATGAGTATGATGTTTTCATGTCATGTTCATCACTTAAGTATTAGGTGATGACCATACATGATTTGAGAATTTATATGGTTCTTAACTTTTTATCTTTGTTTACTTTGATTGTAATTTTCATTTTTAACAAAAACTCCAATTTTTTTTCTTTACATATAATGTAAGCAGATCGGTGTGCATAAGAAGTGATTAGAAACCCTTATTTTTTTGAATCAAAATATCATAAGATTGAGTAATTCTTCGAGTTACATGGTTTTTTTATTTTATTTATTTATTTATTTATTTATTTATTTATTTATTATTATTATTATTATTATTATTATTATTATTATTATTATTATTATTGTTTTACGCTTTATTTTTTCTGACTTGTTCTATTTACTAGTTTTGGTATTATTGGTCTTTCCTTCATAAAGTGTACTAAAAAACAATTTGATGTGATGAGATTGTTCTTTGTACTAAAATGAATGGTCATTCAAAGCTTCTTAGCAATACAAAAGATGGGTTTTAATCCAATAGGTTTCTCTAAGTTTTTTGTTTTCTTCAAAATTTTTATATTGTTGATGCAAACGTATTTACATAATGCAGCAAAAAACATAACAAATCAATGTATAGAGATTTTGAATAAAACAATCATTATTCTTGCTACTCACTAGGTGTTACATTTTCGATCTTGTATACACATGTACTAAAATAATTCATCAACAAATAGGCAAGATAGTAACATGATATATCATAGAAGTATAGAACCAAGTCTTGTAATGATGTGAGTGAATCAGTTTCAGTTGTATAAAACCAGTGACAAGGCCAGATAAGTCAACCAGCATGTTACAACTTGACTGACCCACTTTTGTGTTTACTTTACAAACACTTAAGCAGGTTGATCAATTCGAAAGAAGCTAAACAGAAAAAGGAGTCGTCGTAAAAGTTGATCCGACCCACTTTTTTGTTTAATATCAAAACATTTTATAACATGGTCTCCTCGTATTGGTTTGAACATGATATGAGCTCAATCCTGTTATGTGTGCCACACGTCTCGTATTTTTAATCTGGTCTCCATTGCATTTATAGTAATATTTTTTAACTTATGTTTCAACAAATAAAAAACTGTCGCAATATTTCCGGTTACGGTATTGACCCAATGGACACCTAAGTTATCGAATGGGGTGAAGAACTAAAGATATATATGATAATGGGCTAATGGTGTGGCCATTTTGGGCCTAGTTACTATGCACTCAAACATGTATCATTTTTATTTTATTTTATTATTATTATTTTTTTTTTGAGAAAAAACATAGAAATAAAAAAATTTAAATCTCATACAAAGCACAAAAATACAACAGGCCACCCAGAATAACTAATTAAAACCGCACACTAAACAGCAATAATCGCCTCATTCTTTTACTCATAGGAGAGGATGTGCAACATTATCCACACCAGAAACTTTTGACCCAATAACTCATTGCAAATTTGCAATTCCTATTCTTCCCGATTAGGAATCCTCAAATGTATCAATTATTTAATTAGCTTTGACAGCTAAACGGGCTATGATGACCATATAAGTGGTACACAGATAAGATTAGTAAAGCTGAACAACCCTTTTTTTATAATCCCACATAGGTTAAGAAAGAAACCTTTCCTAGCTTATATACCATTGTGTATATGGAATATTTGTCAATTGATAAGTATATGTTTTCAAATCTTGATTCAGCAAATCCTGTTATCACATCAGGAGATGTTGATATTGGATTTGAAATTTTATATGATTCATAACTTTTAATTTTTGTTTATTTTAACTTTCGAAACTTTTTCTATGATGAAAACTCTAACCTTTATTTTTACAAATACTAAGAGTCTTGTTCTTTAACCAGGTCAAAGTTTGCTTAAAAAGTACCTTGACAACCATGAGTATACTCAAAATATATAATTTCGAATGAGACAAACTCTTGAAAAAAAGGAAAATATATGTTGTATTTTGATCTGTATTCGTAGCGAAGATATTTAAAGTTATTTTTTTACAATAACCCCGTATTCAACTAAGAACTAAGATAAAGCAATATCATCTGAATATGCTAAAAGAGAGAAAGGAGGCATGTAGTGGCACCCTGGCTGATAACGGCGCTGGTAAATCAAATTAATAAACAAAAATATTTCAACTTTATTTCATCATTGAGTGAGACATTAGGAGTATTTATTTATTTATGTATTTTTGTAGATGGTTTAATGAAAAAGTCACACAGTAGAAATGATTAACCTTTTCATCATAATATTCTCATATGGTACGAAACAAAAAGAAATATCATTTTACAGGCCATTTTGTGAATCATTCGGTGATTTGGTCCATAATGAAGCCTAAAAGACACATTTTAGTGAATAGTTATTGATGCAGTCATGATGTGGGTTACATGGGTTATCTTTGCGCTACCCATAAAGGCACAAACGCGTTATTATTTGGCCAATCATAAGACAGTCCACTAACCCTAAAGATTGAGAGTAAAATCTCTTATGCAACACTGCAAATGGATTTTTAACGATTAGCATGCACTGATGCACTCAAATAATTATTACTCTATACTAGTAGTAAAAACACAATATATAAATACGACGCCCAAAAGTAACAACAGGCCACCAAAATCACAAAAACTATACACCAAACAAGGAAACATAACCATCGCCTCCTCTTTTTTACTCATACGAGATGTGCAACATAAACCACACTTGCAGCTTCTGAACAAAAAGCTATTGCATTCCTACACNAGTTGCGGCTTCTGAACAAAAAGCTATTGCATTCCTATTATATCCTCCCGGTTAGGGGTGTCATAAAACCCGACCCGAACCCGACCGTCGAATGAAAGTCATTCACCTTTCGATAAAGTCATCACTTGCATCAATTATTCATGTTAAACTTATATTAGGTTGAGAACATGTTTGTGTAAGCATGTATAATTAAGGTCAAGTAACATGGGAACAGGACGGATATGGATGGTAGCGTATGAGATATACAACCAATACGAGACGTCAATAATAGTGAATATCGGGGGTACTCATATATACAACTTAAACGTTTAAATTAATCTAGGAGTAAATACAGTGAAAACCCTATATATACTTGATTTTATATTCCTATAATAGGAAAAACTGTAGCGACGTTTGACGGTGATCTTTGTTTTGCTAACGAGATGGTTAACCCGCGCGTTGCCGCGGGGTGGTTTGGTACAAGAAGTATTTTCCGCCGCGTTTAGCAAGTGTTGTAAAATGGAAACGGTAGGAATAATAGTTTTGCTTACATAAGATTTACATGCATTTCGTGCGCAACTGCTTCATAAATGTTATACAGAAAATGAGGAGCATATGTGCATAGTTAAGGTGTTTGTGCAGCTGCACTATAAATTTTATACAAAAGATTCTCATGCTGGCATACATAGATGTTTTGAGAGATATTTGTGCAGGCAGAGCACAAATATTTTGCAAAACATATTGTTTGTTAAACCCTAAACCATGGCCTTTTAAGTTTGAAACCGTCTCTAAGGTTTATAGGCTCGCGCTCCGCATATGAATGCCTACTCTTGCTCGATCACTTCCTGCAACTGGATCCATGTTCACCTGTACATTACATATGAACCAAGTTAAAAACCAATCAGACCCTACCCTTGTTCTATTATAACTTGCAAAAAGTTAGTAAAAACTATGTACCAGATTAGCCCGAAGCCAAATTAAAAAGTGAAATTATTTTCTTTAGAAATTAGAATCATATCCACCTGACATCCCAACATGTAGCTATCTCTGTAAACAGAACAAACTCGTATAAGTAATAGACTGGAAAATCTTGCAGAAAAAGAAAGGAAATAATCCCATCTAATCCAGCCAAAAAAATCAGAATAAAATTTTCTAGTCTTTCATACTCAACATTTGCCATCAAGACTGTAACTTACTCATCATTGAGCAACAATTATTGATGAGAGAGCAAACGGGGTCAATGGTGCTTAAATCTGATATAAATAAAGCATAACCTAATGACTCTTTTACAGCCCACGACTAATAGGTCACAGGAAGACAACTAACAAAACCTGCAAAAGATAAGCATGACTTTTGAAACATGACTAATTTCAAAATCTTGTTTTACAAACTTTGAGGCTAAAATAATGTATTGCCTATTGATGTCTGTTTTACAACAACCGGAGTTACAAAGTGGTATGTTTTTAGAAATTTAATCAATAACGAAATGCTTGCATTTGACCCATTCAGGAGATATCGTAACCTTAGTGATGTTAGGATCGTCCATATTCCGTCCGGCCTAACAGTTGCCTTCAGAAGTAACATGTTTTAACAGTTATAGACTAAAGTGAACCTGATACTACCTTATGCATATAATTCAAACTATTAAAATCATGAAATGTATCACATATTTTGATGTCATCAAAACTATGAAATCCTATGTGGATAATTCATGGTTATGAAATACCCATTACTTGATGAACTTTTAGGACTGCAAATAATCATGTGAATGTGGTTGAATGTATTAGGGGGAGTTTCGACCCAGGCTATAAGCTTCATAATGCTTCCTATATTTTCTATCAATCCTGGCAGGACCCACCCACACAAACCCGGTAGTATGTTGGCTCGTCTTAAATAATCATCCTGACAAAACAGCAACTCAGAATCATACTAAAACAACTTAAAACCCTAGATAATGAAATTTATACAAACATGAACATCAAAATGGAAGAATCACCTTGGTTTTTACTTATTTCAACCTTAAGGATGTAATAAACGCCGTTCCTTCAGAAAATACCTGTCGCCACTTCCAAACAACAGTGGTTGTTTCAAATTTAAAGGTCATGTACGTATTGGTAAGGAATATAAAGTTGTTACATGCCGAGCCTATCATCATAGCTAAAGAAAAATGAACCAATTCAATGTTCTGCAGTCATTGCCTCTTAAAGTCTGCCTCGACATACGAAGCAACAGTTGCTGCTGATGCGGGTATACCCTCGTTGCCGATTCCTGCATTTTGTGCATTTTGTGACAGATTAAGTTTCCAAAACAGAAATAGTTGCATTAGGCTACATATATGCACACATGATCCCCCAGATATTATTATATTGCATCAAATAAATGCACAAACTATATCTAAGAAATAACATAATTTTGAAATAAGCAACTTGGAACTCAAATTTATGCAATGCTTGTTTAAGTAGCTTAGAAGTACAACCTGATCAAGCTCATCCGACACAACCTTAACAGTGTGAAAAAGGGTATTATGTGTATAGTCAGTTGCACTCGGTTGGGGTGTTTGGATTAGCTTAATTAGCCTGCTTATATGCTTTTTGTTGGTGAAAAGGGGCAATAAATTCATTTTTAAAGAGAGCTTAGATCAACAGTAAATTTAAAATGATGAGTTCCTAAGGTATAGATAGTGAGGTTATTGACTTTATCATAATTAAATAAGCCCAACAGCTTATTTCATTCGCAAATAAAAGATCTTTTGATGAAGATCCCATGTACAGCACCTAAACCCACCCATTCAGCCCCCAAACTTAGCCATTACAGCCCCCGGCCTCACACCCATTTCAAACCCCTATCCCACCAATTTGAGTTCCCAAACCCACTGAGTTCAACACCCATTTCAGCCCCCATTTTGCCAGATAAATCCAACCATTGCAACCCCAATTAACCCACTATATCCACATCAGAAAATCATATAAATCCTATAAAAAAATGGATCTTTTTAATGGGGCAGATTTTTTTTTACATACCTTTGGTTCATGGTAAAATACTAAAGCCCCTGAACTGTACTCCCTGAATTGGACAAACAGAACCTGCGTATTACCCATGGTTGCAGTGAGTCAACGGATCCTATTTGTGTTAAGAATGTGCACATTTTTTAGATTTTAAGCAAACATATTAGGCATTGCACATTTACAAAACAATAAGCACAAAAGCAATTCAGGTGTGTTTGAAATTGGTGGTATCTGTTTTAACGCTAACCAATGACAAAGCCTCTGGATTACAAAACTGGTAATTCAAAACAACTTATTCTATCCTATGAGCTAACATAAAAATGAGCCTTGTTGTTTACAAAAAAATAATCACGTATGTATATTTGCTTATGACACCACAAAACTATAAAGGTAATGCATTTGCTTGTAAAAAATTATGGCCAAACTAAAGCCCAAAAAATTAGCAGTCTTTATTCTTGAAAATGGACAAAGACAAATGGTGTGTGGTTACCTTGTAGTTTTGGGAATTAATTTCCAGCAACGCAGCGAAAGAGAATTGATGGTATCTGTTTTACACGAATCTCCTGGATTTGTGAACACACACCTACCAAAGAAAACACATAAATCCATAAGTACACATTACCATTATTCCATACACCTAATCAAAGATGCACAACTTTCTTTTTGCAAATTTTTTTACGTTTAACGCTTTAGCTGCAAACAGATGGCTACTGCTACAACATTCTACGCACTTACGTTTTTTGGAATACAATTTACTTACGCCATGGCTGCAAAGAAGCATGGTCGCATAATCATGCTATCCGGTTCTTGCCCCGGCAAATTTTGGATCGAATATTTGACTACTCACTTCTTTTGTCTCAGAAAACAGCATTTAATCATCATAGGCCACCAATAAATCCCAATAATCAATCAAATCAAATATAATGTGTTTCAAGAACGCTAAAACACAACCAGATAGTCGCCACAATTTAATCAGCACCTAACCCCACCCACCTCGGCTCCCATTTTAGCAACGAAAACTCACCTATTGCATCCCCCATTTCAACAACAAAACGCACACGTTTCAGCCCCCATTTCAACATAGCATAACTCAACATAAGCAAGCCATCATCAAACCAAACATCATAACCAAAGTATATTTAAGGAATACATGTATAAGATGATTAAAAGGCTCAGAATTTAGTTCATCATAGCCTGATTTATCTGGCATGCCGAAAAGGAACACATCATGGACAAAAGGTTATCCACAACCCATCACCCTAGCATATAAAATTGACAGCGAGTATCAGGCTCAGAATAAAGCGTAATAATAAAAAAAAGGTGGTCGTCCGCCATGGCTGCAAACATAACAGTTTACCTAGCCAAGACACAGACGCACGCAACCTTATTCAACGTTGCTTGTATTCATCACAGCCTAGATGCCATATAAGGTGTGCACATTAGTTGGCACACTTGTTGTGAACGAAAGGTTATGCACAACCAGTGAGCCTAGCATATGAAATTCATAGCAAGCATGAGGCTGACAGTAAAGGGTTAAGAATCAAAAAAAGTGGTCATCCGCCATGGCTGCAAACATAAGAGTTTACCTAGCCAAGACACGAACGCACACAACTTTAGTCAACGCTGCCTTCATTCATCACAGTGAAGGTTCCATATCAAGTATGCACATCTGCCGACCACCATACAATTCTAAAAATCAAAAATGAAAATTCAATCAACACCCACATAACCAAATCATCTAACCTACGCAAAACCAATAAATTCATACAAAAAACCCCTAAAAATAACAATTTACCGTTCTGATAGTGTAATCCGAACGGCGAACAGATAAACACCTATGCCTGGGATTTTTTTTGGAATAATCAAAATCAATAATTTTAAATAAAAACTGACATAGACACAAAACCCTGAACCCAAGTATTTAAGTACAATTAAAACATAAAAATACACCTAAAAATTATATGTAAATCTCTAACATATACCAAAATTAATTATTAACAAATAACTAATATCAATCAAATAATTAAGCTTTTACATAAAAAAATATAACCAACCCAAATAATCTAACAACTCCTAATTTTAGGAAAACCCCTAAATTAAATCCAAACCCTAATTCGTATGCAGTAACCTGTCATCATTCTTACAAACGAAAATAATACCTTACCTAAAAATGACCTTGAATTAAAAAAATGATGAACGTTAGATTAGGTCACCAGAAGTCACCTTGTATGTGTGATTTTGAAGATTCCAGAAGAAGCCTTATCTATCAAATGGGTGTGGCTGAAACATAACATAAGCCACCAAACTCAAATGACCAAAATGAGAGATTAAAAGATAAGCAAAGATAAACTTGTGGTTGAGAAAATAATAGTAACTGTACCCAGGAACAAATGGCATGAAATTAGCCACAGAAGGCAATAAAATATTGCATCTTTGTACTGAAACAAAGAAACCGACTTACAACCCATTAAAATATTGATTTTTACTGTAGATGCTCTCACAATTGACTGTAGATGCTCTCACAATTCACTATAGCAACATTAGTTTGGATCGGGAACTTTTTCGCCGGACGGGTTTTGTTATGCCCGAAGTTTTCACCGGCAACACTCACAGCTCAATTATTGTTGTGAGATATAACCGGGTCAAACAATGATATAAAAAGTTCGGGCATGGGCCTCCAAGACCCGAAAAGCCCACCTACGAAGAAGGCCCGTACAACCACGGGTAATGTATCATTTTATAATTGGTCCAAATTACTTCTAGCTAAATTGAAACATTGTGACGGTGATCTTTGTGGTACATCTTTATATTCTAACATGCGTTTTATTTGAAGTATTGTTTGCACTGGCCTGCTTATAAACCGCATTCGAAAACTGTGGATTAACTGGTAACTGCGTAAATATGGCACCGACAAGTTCTTACGACCACAAAGAACATTGATATTGGTTTTGAAGTGGCAAATGACAAGAATAAAACCCTTCACTCGTTTTCTAAACTTTTCTGTCTTCAACTACATATCGTTCCGGGTCATATACGTACCTACGAAAAAATCAGACAACATGATTATTATTATTATTTTTTCTCAAAGTTAATCATAAAGATAATTAAAATATCTAATACTCCGTAGTTCTTATAATGCATTCAGATTCTGTTGGTCTGCTTATAAATGACTAAACATAATTTAGACACTAATAAAAGCCACATCTTTCTCAAAGTAATATTCTTTACCCACTAATAACCAATACTTATAAAAGCACTAATTAACCAGAGATGTCATTTTTCATACCGATTAAAACCAATACCACATTATTTAATGTAAATATATACAGTAACAATATATATAGTAACAATATCAGACTGTAAAAGGCACCCGGGGTCAGAGTGTTCCCGCCAATCTACACTTTTTGTGGAATATATAGTAACAATATAAGACTGTAAGAGATATAGTAAAAAGAATTATTGAAATAAGAAAAGTAAGAATTATAGTCACATATTTAAAACAGAAAAGGAGAAACAATAGGAAGATATATCTAGTTTTATATATATGCATCTAAAATTTGTGGGTGTTGTTCTTTCTCATATTTTTCATCTTAATTATATTTCTCATATGATCCTAAATTATATGTAGTAGTAACTATGCATAAGCCAAAAGGAGATAAGAGGAAAAAAAATAAATAAATCTTTTATATAATAAAACAAAACCCTATTGGGAATTTTTCAGTTCAAAAAAATGGAACCATACCTTTTTTAGTAACAATTTTTTTATTAGGATTTTAATTATAATTTTTTATTATTAAAGATAATAATTTAAAAAGTTCAATCATATCATTAGTTGCATCTTATCTTTTATCTTTTGTTTTTATCTTCTACTTATGTAGTATATCAACAAAACAAATTTAAAGATTAAATTATTTGTTTTTTAATAAATAAAAATATATCATTCAAAAAAATTTTAAAAAAAACCCGCGCGTGCGCAGGTATTATAACTAGTAAATAAATAAATAAAAATAAAAAATCCTACTTACATAAGTTGAAATGTAAACTATAATAGTTCAACACAAGAAATGGAAACATCAAATAATATGTGTTACCAGTATTTGATATGTGATATAATATTATCACTTGATTAAGATGGCATCAAGGACCACATCACATATTCATACTTTCACGAACTGATATATACACACCATGGAAATATATTGATTATTTTGAATTCTCTATTTTCTAAATAGTTGAAACTTTTCTATCGTGTTTTATCTAGTATCTAGTCGTCAACTATCAAAGAATAGCCAATTATAAGATCCTATATTTTTCTGTGGTTTATTCTTCTTTTTGTTGACAACGAAATAAAAAATTTATGAAAATTTGTATTTCTTTTCGAGCGTGAAAGTCTGATAAAATGTCATCTAAAAATAATTCTGAAGCATGTGTGAATATGACATAAAATTTACAAAAAATTGTAAAGCTTTAAATTGATAGCCAAATATGATGAATTTCAGGCCCGACTTCACGTAACAATAAAAGTCTGAAATTCGACATTTGCTTCTCTTAGAAATAGGGTCTAAATTTGACCCATTATTCATACGATTTCCCTGTTGTATGAGTTAGGCAGCTGAGTTATTTTGTACTTGTTAAATGATTCATAAGAGTTCACTTTATATATCTATGAATTCTTATTCATTTTGGGACACTAGATATAGACATAAACAACCAATTATTCATAAAATGAGAACACAGAAAAGACAAGTAGGGGTTGCTCCAGTGGTACTATTCCCCCTCCGCAAATGCTCAGTTGACCGGTCATAGAGGGTAATTTGGAGATTGACCAGGGTACGAACTCAACTCTTGGCTAATTAGGTCGCTGGGAGTCTGGGACACGAGCTCATTGCATGGGGCGAGGTCCTTGGTGAAGAGTCCGGTTTGCATCGAAAGATGCATAAGATTGGGGTGTTCTCACCGATTTACACATTTTGAAGAACAAAGAAAAGATGAAATTTAGAGTAAACTTCAAAATACATCCCTATGGTTTATCCAATTTCGCACTATACATCCCTTTTGAAAAAGTTGAAACAAATACATCCCTCCGTTAGTAAAAGTGAACCAATATACATCCCTCGTTTAAAATAAGGACTAACGGTGCATATTTTTTCTCCATTATCTCCTAACGAGATAGAACACGTTTGCACCGTTAGTCCTCTGGGTTAACGGTATTTGCATCGTAGTCCTTTTTTACGTTTTCATCCGTTTTTTTACGTTTTCGTCCGTTTTTTTACGTTTACGCCCGTTTTTTTACGTTTTCACCCGGTTTTCTTCTGTTTTTTATGTTTTCGCCTATTTTTATACATTTTCATCCGTTTTTTTACGTTTTCGCATGTTTTTTTACGTTTTC
Source organism: Artemisia annua (assembly GCA_014162995.1). Classification (NCBI taxonomy): domain Eukaryota; kingdom Viridiplantae; phylum Streptophyta; class Magnoliopsida; order Asterales; family Asteraceae; genus Artemisia; species Artemisia annua. The sequence goes on along the minus strand of LBNU01022091.1, from coordinate 124,877 downwards.
GTCCATTTTTTTACGTTCTCGTCCGTTTTTTACGTTTTCGCCCGTTTTTTTAACGTTTTCGTCTGTTTTTTTACGTTTTCGCTTTTTTTTATGTTTTCGTTCATTTTTTTACGTTTTCATCCATTTTTTTACGTTTACGTCCGTTTTTTTACGTTTTCGTCCGTTTTTTTATGTTTACGCCTGTATTTTTAGGTTTTCACCCGGTTTTTTAGGTTTCTTCCATTCTTTTACGTTTTCGCCTATTTTTTTTCATTTTCGTCCATTTTTTTTTACGTTTTCGTTCATTTTTTACGTTTACGCTCGTTTTTTACGTTTTCATTCATTTTTTAACGTTTTCGCCCATTTTTTTTACGTTTTCGTCTGTTTTTTAATGGACAAAAACATATAAAAACAGACAAAAACAGAGAAAAACAGGCGAAAACATAAAAAACGGAGGAAAATGTAAAAAACCAGGTGAAAACGTAAAAACGTGTGTAAACATAAAAAAAAGGGACGTAAACGTAAAAAAATGGACGAAAACGTAAAAAACCGGGCGAAAACCTAAAAAAACAGGCGTAAACTTTAAAAAACGGACGAAAACGTAAAGAATGGACGAAAACGTAAAAAAACTGGGCCAAAACGTTAAAAAACAGACGAAAACGTAAAAAAACGGACGTAAATATAAAAAAATGACGAAAATGAAAAAAAATGGACGAAAACATAAAAAAACAGGCGAAAACGTAAAAAAAAAACGGACAAAAACGTAAAAAAAACAGGCGAAAACGTAAAAAAACAGCCGAAAACGTTTAAAAATAGGCAAAAACGTAAAAAACGGAAGAAAACGTAAAAAACCGGGTGAAAACGTAAAAAAACGGGTGTAAACGTAAAAAAATGGACGAAAACGTAAAAAACGGAAGAAAACATAAAATAAGACTAACGGTGCAAATACTGTTAACCCAGAGGACTAACGGTGCAAATGTGTTCTATCTCGTTAGGAGATAACGGAGATAAAATTTGCATCGTTAGTCCTTATTTTAACCGAGGGATGTATATTGGTTCACTTTTACTAATGGAGGGATGTATTTGTTACAACTTTTTCAAGAGGGATGTATGGTGCGAAATTGGGTAAACCACAGGGATGTATTTTGAAGTTTACTCTTAATTTTATAGATACTAAGTGTCAGCAGAGGTTGAACAATTGTCACTATACTTAGAAAAGGTCAATAAGCCCGAGATCTATTGGTCTGACAAAAACTGAAAAACCAAAAACCCGAAACACTATAAATCGGAAGATTTAAAACTGATGGTTCGTCTTTGTATTTTAGAAAAATCGCAGTTTTTTGTTTTACCATTAAGAACTGACTAAAAGAACGAACCGACATTAAAGTACATATCATCTATGAAACCAAACCGAACTGAGCCATACGTTAATATGCACAGCTAGAGGAATTAAATCATGTTGAGCCAATGCTCATGTTTCGATTGACGGTATCATTTAGGTACATAAACAATTTTCTTTTTTGATTTTTTTGCCTTTATGTTTTTAAGGTAATTATTATGTCTCTTTAAGACAAATGAAAAAATATCTTGTAGGCATTTTTATGGTCACTTTTTTCTTGTTGTCATTATTTTATGTTTTATTTTTCTCAGTTGTTTGCATCGTTTTTAAAACTTGAAAGTGTTATGTTATGATATATTTCAAATCGACTTTGAAAACCCAAAGCTGGATAAATCATATAGAAACTGAAAAAACACAACAATTGGAAAACCAAACCGCGATAAAACTGAAACCAAAGTACCAAATGTTTTTTAAAGTAAAAAGTACCAAACGTTTTTTAAAACTAAAAACTGAGAATTGGTTCAATTTCGATTTTATGCAAAAACCAAGCCAAACAGAATCATGTTCACCAGTTAATAATATTGTGTTCACATATTTTTTTTAAATGCCACTAATATCTCAAACAAACCACTAATATCTCAAGCAAAGCGATTACTTTAGTATCTATCGCTGTCACTAAGGCTATGTTTGGCGCGAAGCTTTTTGGGGTAATGAGCGGTGAGCAACGAGCTTTTTGAATTTTTGTGTTCGTTTGGAATGAGAGCTGTGAGCTTTGTTATTTTTTAGGAAAGCTCATTTTTCCAATGCTTCTTTATGAAGCTGTGAGCGGTGAGCAGTGAGTTGTGGCTACTGCTCACAGCCACTGCTCACTGCTACTACTCACAGCTACTTTTGCCAAACATAGCCTAAGTGACGTGGTAATTAATGGTCTTGCTCGGCTACATTCCTAAAACGGAGTGAATAACTTTTTTCTTATAGAAAAAATGTTAAATGAAAGAAATTATTGGGTGTGAGCCTAAGTCAGTGTGTTGAACCTATGGTGACAGATACTGTGTCAATTATGTGAGCTTATTACGACAGCAGTTTCAGATGTACATATAAAAGTAGATGCATCTCTCTTTAAAATTCTCCCTCTTATTTGAAATGTGTGACTAGAAATCATTCTCATTCTTCTTATTTTAGTTGTGTTTTGTGATTACATAATGAAGATAGCCTATGTATTTATAATAAATACATAGTTTAATGAACAAGCAATACAAACCCTAAACCTAATAAACCCAAACCCATAATTAAGTTTGTGCCAACTAACTTAATTATCTGACACTCTCTCGCAGTTTGAACGAGAGGCTTCTGGACGGACAAACTAGAAAATATGTTTGCAAGCCGCTTCATCATCATCATCATCATCATCATCATCATCATCATCATCATCATCATCATCATCATCATCATCATCATCTTCTTCTTCTTCTTCTTCTTCTTCTTTTTTTCTTATTACATCTTCTTTGTTGTTTGTTTGAACGGAAGCATACATGTATTTGGCGGCATAGTTGTTTATTGCTTGCAACTTCCTCATTTGCGTGACTTGTTTTATGTCATGGCTTGCTTTGCCATTATGTAGGAGCGGCGATTTTACGACTAACTATTTTCAAAAAACGACAAATCTCCTTTGGTAAACAAAAAGTGTTGATGATGNGGCATAGTTGTTTATTGCTTGCAACTTCCTCATTTGCGTGACTTGTTTTATGTCATGGCTTGCTTTGCCATTATGTAGGAGCGGCGATTTTACGACTAACTATTTTCAAAAAACGACAAATCTCCTTTGGTAAACAAAAAGTGTTGATGATGAGACAAATTTTGTTGATTGGTGGCTAAATTTTAACTAATACGGGATGTTTTATGATGACTAGAGTTTTTGCGTCTTAAGGTTTGTGATTTGGATAAGATACAAAAAAAACTAATAAAATGAAAATATAAATCGAAAGAAAGTAAATAAATCGGGATCCCTCCGAATCATCAGCGAGTAGCTGATGACCGGAGGACAACTGTTTTGTGGTGGTTTGAACCTAAAGCTCCGATACCATGAAAAATAATAAAGAGATTTATTATTGAATTGTGTTTTGTGATTACATAATGAAGATTGTCTATGTATTTATAATAAATATATAACTTAATGAACAAACAATACAAACCATAAACCTAATGGACACAAACTCATAATTATGTTTAGACTAACTAACCTAATCATCTAACAATGATGTGTCACTATATTTTTATATAGCACATTATATCTATAATCTAAAACCAAAATTTGATCCCGTTCCAAGTGCATTATTACAAATGTTATTACAGTAAAATTAAGGTACCAAGATGTGGTCCATATTGCATGGGTACAAAAAGTGGCAGCCTATGGTACATATGTTTCGTCTAGCTATTGGTTGATGTACAACGGGGTACTATTCATCCATCCCGTAGGACCACTATTCATTCGTGAAAATCCCGTTTTAGCAACTGTGTTACCCCGTAATGTTGCTGTAATACTCTTTTGCCACCGACTTACTTTCCACCTGTTGTGTATACAAGTCTCTAAATCAAAGCACCTTTGCCAAAAAACCAGAAAGTTCCAAATAAACCTTTTCCACACCTGCAAACACCATATCATCTTTTAGGAAGGAATCAAACAAACAAAACCAAAGAATCTTTGTCTCATACACAGGTATGCATATGCTCAGCTATTTTGGAGTTACTACATGTAGAGACATACATTTACATATACTTTGCTGTGTTTCTTTTTTCTATTTTTTTTTTTCCTTTTTCAGGTTACTTTGTCACAAAATTCTGCCATCTAAAGTATCTTACTACACAGGTAGCAACCATGTTATCACAATATGTTTTAGTTGATTCTTTACTACATCATGTTCCTTTTTTACAACAATGTTTTTTCATAAATGCATTGACTAACTTTTTTAAGTGTGGTTGCATACACAAAAAAAACTTTCCATTCACTTTTGATCCATATATATTTGTTACTTATACTATTTCATAGATTATATGCTTGGTATCCATTGACTACTTTATATGCTTGATATCCATGACTACTTCTTAGAAGTTTGTATGCATATGCATTAACATGCCTAGAAGATTGTTAAGGACAGACTTAAGAGACCAGCCATTCATTCACACAGAAAATACAATAGGCAACAGTAGAAAAAAAAGTATTTTATAATCACTACAACAAAAGTGGCTTTTTAGGACCCTTTGTGTGGGACGGTATGATAATGGAGTCCTAAAAAACTGTTTAATAGGACAGATTTGAGTTTAGGGTCCTTTTTAAATATTTGCTACTTTGGTGATGTCCTAAAAAGTTATACAATAGGATGGTCGATGATTTGGGGTCCTATTATCATATAACTTAATAGGACACTTAAAATATGGATCCTAATAAATTACTTTATAAGACATTTAGTTGTTGGTGTCCCATTATGTGATAGTGTAATACGACACTTGATCACTAGATGTCCTATTATGACATAACCTAATAAGACCCTTGA
>LBNU01022091.1:104542-115798 GCA_014162995.1 Artemisia annua | reverse complement strand
ATGAAATGTATCACATATTTTGATGTCATCAAAACTATGAAATCCTATGTGGATAATTCATGGTTATGAAATACCCATTACTTGATGAACTTTTAGGACTGCAAATAATCATGTGAATGTGGTTGAATGTATTAGGGGGAGTTTCGACCCAGGCTATAAGCTTCATAATGCTTCCTATATTTTCTATCAATCCTGGCAGGACCCACCCACACAAACCCGGTAGTATGTTGGCTCGTCTTAAATAATCATCCTGACAAAACAGCAACTCAGAATCATACTAAAACAACTTAAAACCCTAGATAATGAAATTTATACAAACATGAACATCAAAATGGAAGAATCACCTTGGTTTTTACTTATTTCAACCTTAAGGATGTAATAAACGCCGTTCCTTCAGAAAATACCTGTCACCACTTCCAAACAACAGTGGTTGTTTCAAATTTAAAGGTCATGTACGTATTGGTAAGGAATATAAAGTTGTTACATGCCGAGCCTATCATCATAGCTAAAGAAAAATGAACCAATTCAATGTTCTGCAGTCATTGCCTCTTAAAGTCTGCCTCGACATACGAAGCAACAGTTGCTGCTGATGCGGGTATACCCTCGTTGCCGATTCCTGCATTTTGTGCATTTTGTGACAGATTAAGTTTCCAAAACAGAAATAGTTGCATTAGGCTACATATATGCACACATGATCCCCCAGATATTATTATATTGCATCAAATAAATGCACAAACTATATCTAAGAAATAACATAATTTTGAAATAAGCAACTTGGAACTCAAATTTATGCAATGCTTGTTTAAGTAGCTTAGAAGTACAACCTGATCAAGCTCATCCGACACAACCTTAACAGTGTGAAAAAGGGTATTATGTGTATAGTCAGTTGCACTCGGTTGGGGTGTTTGGATTAGCTTAATTAGCCTGCTTATATGCTTTTTGTTGGTGAAAAGGGGCAATAAATTCATTTTTAAAGAGAGCTTAGATAAACAGTAAATTTAAAATGATGAGTTCCTAAGGTATAGATAGTGAGGTTATTGACTTTATCATAATTAAATAAGCCCAACAGCTTATTTCATTCGCAAATAAAAGATCTTTTGATGAAGATCCCATGTACAGCACCTAAACCCACCCATTCAGCCCCCAAACTTAGCCATTACAGCCCCCGGCCTCACACCCATTTCAAACCCCTATCCCACCAATTTGAGTTCCCAAACCCACTGAGTTCAACACCCATTTCAGCCCCCATTTTGCCAGATAAATCCAACCATTGCAACCCCAATTAACCCACTATATCCACATCAGAAAATCATATAAATCCTATAAAAAAATGGATCTTTTTAATGGGGCAGATTTTTTTTTACATACCTTTGGTTCATGGTAAAATACTAAAGCCCCTGAACTGTACTCCCTGAATTGGACAAACAGAACCTGCATATCACCCATGGTTGCAGTGAGTCAACGGATCCTATTTGTGTTAAGAATGTGCACATTTTTTAGATTTTAAGCAAACATATTAGGCATTGCACATTTACAAAACAATAAGCACAAAAGCAATTCAGGTGTGTTTGAAATTGGTGGTATCTGTTTTAACGCTAACCAATGACAAAGCCTCTGGATTACAAAACTGGTAATTCAAAACAACTTATTCTATCCTATGAGCTAACATAAAAATGAGCCTTGTTGTTTACAAAAAAATAATCACGTATGTATATTTGCTTATGACACCACAAAACTATAAAGGTAATGCATTTGCTTGTAAAAAATTATGGCCAAACTAAAGCCCAAAAAATTAGCAGTCTTTATTCTTGAAAATGGACAAAGACAAATGGTGTGTGGTTACCTTGTAGTTTTGGGAATTAATTTCCAGCAACGCAGCGAAAGAGAATTGATGGTATCTGTTTTACACGAATCTCCTGGATTTGTGAACACACACCTACCAAAGAAAACACATAAATCCATAAGTACACATTACCATTATTCCATACACCTAATCAAAGATGCACAACTTTCTTTTTGCAAATTTTTTTACGTTTAACGCTTTAGCTGCAAACAGATGGCTACTGCTACAACATTCTACGCACTTACGTTTTTTGGAATACAATTTACTTACGCCATGGCTGCAAAGAAGCATGGTCGCATAATCATGCTATCCGGTTCTTGCCCCGGCAAATTTTGGATCGAATATTTGACTACTCACTTCTTTTGTCTCAGAAAACAGCATTTAATCATCATAGGCCACCAATAAATCCCAATAATCAATCAAATCAAATATAATGTGTTTCAAGAACGCTAAAACACAACCAGATAGTCGCCACAATTTAATCAGCACCTAACCCCACCCACCTCGGCTCCCATTTTAGCAACGAAAACTCACCTATTGCATCCCCCATTTCAACAACAAAACGCACACGTTTCAGCCCCCATTTCAACATAGCATAACTCAACATAAGCAAGCCATCATCAAACCAAACATCATAACCAAAGTATATTTAAGGAATACATGTATAAGATGATTAAAAGGCTCAGAATTTAGTTCATCATAGCCTGATTTATCTGGCATGCCGAAAAGGAACACATCATGGACAAAAGGTTATCCACAACCCATCACCCTAGCATATAAAATTGACAGCGAGTATCAGGCTCAGAATAAAGCTTAATAATAAAAAAAAGGTGGTCGTCCGCCATGGCTGCAAACATAACAGTTTACCTAGCCAAGACACAGACGCACGCAACCTTATTCAACGTTGCTTGTATTCATCACAGCCTAGATGCCATATAAGGTGTGCACATTTGTTGGCACACTTGTTGTGAACGAAGGGTTATGCACAACCAGTGAGCCTAGCATATGAAATTCATAGCAAGCATGATGCTGACAGTAAAGGGTTAAGAATCAAAAAAAGTGGTCATCCGCCATGGCTGCAAACATAAGAGTTTACCTAGCCAAGACACGAACGCACACAACTTTAGTCAACGCTGCCTTCATTCATCACAGTGAAGGTTCCATATCAAGTATGCACATCTGCCGACCACCATACAATTCTAAAAATCAAAAATGAAAATTCAATCAACACCCACATAACCAAATCATCTAACCTACGCAAAACCAATAAATTCATACAAAAAACCCCTAAAAATAACAATTTACCGTTCTGATAGTGTAATCCGAACGGCGAACAGATAAACACCTATGCCTGGGATTTTTTTTGGAATAATCAAAATCAATAATTTTAAATAAAAACTGACATAGACACAAAACCCTGAACCCAAGTATTTAAGTACAATTAAAACATAAAAATACACCTAAAAATTATATGTAAATCTCTAACATATACCAAAATTAATTATTAACAAATAACTAATATCAATCAAATAATTAAGCTTTTACATAAAAAAATATAACCAACCCAAATAATCTAACAACTCCTAATTTTAGGAAAACCCCTAAATTAAATCCAAACCCTAATTCGTATGCAGTAACCTGTCATCATTCTTACAAACGAAAATAATACCTTACCTAAAAATGACCTTGAATTAAAAAAATGATGAACGTTAGATTAGGTCACCAGAAGTCACCTTGTATGTGTGATTTTGAAGATTCCAGAAGAAGCCTTATCTATCAAATGGGTGTGGCTGAAACATAACATAAGCCACCAAACTCAAATGACCAAAATGAGAGATTAAAAGATAAGCAAAGATAAACTTGTGGTTGAGAAAATAATAGTAACTGTACCCAGGAACAAATGGCATGAAATTAGCCACAGAAGGCAATAAAATATTGCATCTTTGTACTGAAACAAAGAAACCGACTTACAACCCATTAAAATATTATTTTTTTACTGTAGATGCTCTCACAATTCACTATAGATGCTCTCACAATTCACTATAGCAACATTAGTTTGGATCGGGAACTTTTTCGCCGGACGGGTTTTGTTATGCCCGAAGTTTTCACCGGCAACACTCACAGCTCAATTATTGTTGTGAGATATAACCGGGTCAAACAATGATATAAAAAGTTCGGGCATGGGCCTCCAAGACCCGAAAAGCCCACCTACGAAGAAGGCCCGTACAACCACGGGTAATGTATCATTTTATAATTTTTCAATAAAATTTTTTTAAAATAAATAAATTAAGGGCCCGTTTGGTATTAGGGATTTGCTTGGGTTTAAGATTTAATAAATGCAAATTCATTGTTTGGTTGTATTTATGTGATTTGGGTTTAGATTTGTAAGACAAATATTAAGGGATGTGATAAAGATGGGTAGTATGAGGGGTTTTATGACAATGCGGGCCCGGTTATTGTCTTATCCATATATCTTTTTGTCCTATCCTTTTTATTTATATTATAAAATACAAAATTTTATCTTTCTTCATTTTAAATTAATATAAATAATATAGAATTATATTATAATATATAATATTTATTTTTAAATATTATTTTCTCTCTCATACATCAAATCCAAATCCAAATCCTAAACCAAATTTAAATCTAAATCCAAATCTTAATCCTAAACCCATCTACAAACCAAACGGACCCTAAAAAGTTATAACAATCACTTTTTAAAGTCCAACTAGCAGGGTACCCGCGCGTTGCAGCGGCAAGTACCCAGAAATAAATTTTTTCGATGAATAATGTATTTTAGTTTATTATGTTATTTTTGAAAATAAAGTTATGGATATCAAGAATTTCGTATAGCCCGTGCCCGTTCGGGCTCGAACCCGTTGGCCCGTGCCTGTTCGGGCTCGAGCCCGTTTGGTCGGCGCCCGTTCGGGCTCAAGCCCATTTGGCCCATTGCCCGTTCGGACTTGACTATTTGTATAATGTGTCTTATTATTTGTAGTAGTGAAATTTAATGCAGGAATTGTATTTAATTTGGTTGTACAATATGTTTGATAATTTGTATTTCTTATGTAAGGGGTATTTTAATAACTGTATTAATTGTATTTATTGACCAGTTAAATAATTGACTATAATAAATAGAATTAATGTGGTGTTTTGTTGTACACTATGTTTCTTGTCTTGTACGTCTGAAAATTATGTGCATTAAAGTGTTGTACACTATGTTTGTTTTCTTGTAAGTAGTAGTCATTATAGTTATTAATAACATTGACCATTTTAATAGCATTAATGTTGTAAGTCTGAAAATTACATCATGTTTATTTTGTTGTACACTATGCTTATTTTATTGTAAATCTGAAAATTGGTTGCAGCTATTGTACATTGTGTTTAAATTGTTGTAATTTTTTGTGAAGGGGTGTTTTTAATAGTATTAATGTTGTTTGATAGAATTTTGGTCTTAAAATGACATCACGCTTTATTTTGTTGTAAAATATGCTTACTTTGTTGCAATTCTAAAAATTGGGTGCATTAAAGTGTTGTAAACCATACTTAATTTCTTGTAAATCTTAAAATTTTGAAGAGAGAGTCATTCATGCTTTATATGTAGTATACGTAACATATCCCAATGTAAATTGTTGGAAGAGAAGCCAAAAATGTCCACCTTGATGATTGCAACTTTGCAAGGGGGACGTCAAATCAAAAGTTCTTGCATGTTAATTATTGCTCTCTAGACTTGACCCTAAAATCAGACCTTCAATTTCGTATCGCCACCATACTCTTTCAAGATCTTTTGCGGCTAGTTCTTCCAAGCAGATATACCTGGTTTAAAAACCATGAAAATGATGTGAAGTCCACGACTCACGAGTATGTTCCAATTAACCCACATTAACTTTTGTGATACACTGTAACTTTTAACCATATTTTTTGTTTAGTTATCTTTATCAATTGGGACATAAAGCAGTCTGTGTCAATTTCTTATTATTTAATGAAAAAACAACGTTATCTTGCAAGATACTACTAATAAATAATACTCAATAGATTTTTTTATTTTTTTTAATTGAAAACGCAACTTCTTATTCAGTTAAAAGAGAGGGAAATGTTGTTGTCTTGTGACTATCACTCTAAAATATGTGAGGTCTCAAGTTCAATTTCTGTTAAGTGCAAACAACCTTAAGTGGTCACGCCAACCTCATAAAAGGGAGGGTTTTACCTGGTTTGAGTCTGTGTAGCAATGGGTTCTGTGAATTAGTTGGCCAAATGTCGAAAATCATGGTTACTAAAAAAAAATTCAAAAATAAATAAATAATAAAAAAAAAATGATGTTGTCCTTTTGAAAAAATCTTTGTTCAAAATAAGGAAAATGATAAACATGACCTAAAAAGCTACATATAGACATTAAGACATGTATTAAATGTGTGTACCTTAATAATAAATCACCCACTTCGAACGTATAACTATTCCCAACCTCTGGTGTATAACCACTTTTGCATTTATAAATCTAGAAAGTACAAAAAGATCATAAATGCATTATGCATATACTATGGGTACAATAAGTTGTAAAACATGAGAGCAAATTTCTTATGTTTACTGAAGGTATTTTCATAACCTAGAAACAGTTATCATTCGTGGATGTGAAAATTTTAGGTTGTATTTATAAATTAAAATCTAGAACACATGCCAGATGACGTTGCATTTTCTAGCTCAAAAAAGTAAGGTGACTTTGTAAAGTGGAGAGGAAAAACATAAAAAAGTAAACAATTTCATTTTTCTGAAACTTTTTTTTAGGTAAACGGTTTTCTCGGTAAATATATTACTCCAAAAGACGTTTAAGTATATCTCAGCCCATTACATAAGTGGTATAGCTAACATAACAAGACACTTCCTATCCTTTAAAACATGATGTTTCGGTTAATCACAAGACACTTCCTATTCTTGTCCTAAATCTGTTTTCAAACGCTTAATCATAAAAATAAGGGTAAGACTGGTGATCAAAATGTTTCAGGTAAAGGTGGAGTTACTAAACCTGTCTTGGGTAAGAAGTTTCATTATCAACCCAAAGTGCCTCCTCCTGAACCCAAGAAAGCGGATGGCACTAAGAAGAAGGCTGCTGATGTGGCTAGTACGAGTGGTACGAAAATTGCTACATCAAACCAGTTTGATGCCCTTCATATGGATGATACTGATGACTTTGGTATTCCTACCTATGAAGTGACTAAGGATGTGAATTCTGGTATTACAAATAAAGCTAAGGAGGACGGGTCTCTAAAGACTGGTAATGCATCACAAGAACCGCTTGTGAGTGATTCAATGGGAACTAAGGAGGTTGGTCATACTTCTATAGTTGAGAAAATTGGGGAGCTTGAAAAGCTACTTATTGATGTGAAAGCTACTCTTATGGATAATGATGGTCATCTATTAAAAAGGTTGATCATCCGAGTAATAAAAAGGAATCTCTGTCTACTTCTTCTACTAAGATGGTTAACCCATTCTTTATGGTGGGAGAGATTATTGATTCTGACAGTGATGAAGATGAGGTTGTGAACACTTTTGATGAGTCCATGAACCTATTTGGTGGTGGTCATGATCGTGAAGATGAATATGATGACTATGCGGAACAGGTCTACGATCTTTCAGGGAATTTTGATGTTTTTTATGACAAGTATGGTATCAAGCTCTAAGGCTTTGGTAGAAAGTAATTTTATTTTCATAGGAGTCTAATGTTATCTTTTGAGTAGTGGTTTATTTTCTTATTTAGAGAATAGAAAGTATCTTGTTATGTAAGCTTTTCCGCCTATGTAACGGGCTGAGATATAAGATTCACCCATATCTTTTGTACTTAAATGTTTTTTGGAGTAATATACTTATCGGATCTTTTGACCTTTTACCCAAAAAATATTTTTTTAAACTAGAAAACAAACCATTACTCACTGGATTACATTTAACACAAAACCAAACATAAACTAACGGTCTAGAGTTCTTAAGAATCCTTATGTCATAGGAATCAAAAAAACAATTTAACTATCAGAAGGCTTTTCGTGGACTTCATCCACATTTTACTTTTGTTTCATTTCATATCCTAACGGGATTGGGTATGTTGTTGGCGTAGTCTTTGAGAAAGTAGGGAAAGTTTATTCCTATTTATTATCCAAGATACATGCATGATGTCAAGATTTCTCAACATAGCTAGGTTCCATACCCACTTGCAGCTATAGCTCCCTAACCATTCATGACATTTGACTTTGTCTAAGTAAAACAAAGTTGCTTATTAATTGACAATTTTTTCAAAGATATTGCTAACACCTATCCACGAAACACATACATCTTATGATACATTTAATGGGAATTCATTGACACTTTTATATTTTATTTGCACGCTCAATGTACTCCATCCGTCTTATATTAAGTGTCCGTTTACATCATGCAAAAATTTTTAAAAATTTCACTAACTACACTCTCCACCAATCAAATATCATTTTTACCCACTAAAATCTTATCTCATTGGTTGAAATAGAATATGGACACTTAATTTGAGACATCCAAAGATTACATTGTGGACACTTAGGCTATGTTTGGCAAAAGTAGTTGTGAGCAGTAGCAATGAGCAGTAGTTGTGAGCTGTGAGCAGTAGTTGTGAGTAGTAGCCACAACTCACTGCTCACCGTTTACAGCTTCATAAAGAAGCATTGAAAAAATGAGCTTTCCTAAAAAATAACAAAGCTCACAGCTTTCATGCTAAACGAACACTAAAAATCAAAAAGCTCATTGCTCACCGCTCATCACCCCAAAAACCTCCAAAAAGCTTCGAGCCAAACATAGCCTTAATATAGGACGGAGGGAGTATAATCTATAAAAGTAACGTATAATAAATATACAACTATTTATTACATGAATTGATGCATGTGAATAAAAGTAATAGTGTGCAAATCACTTCTCATACTTAATAAACTCATATTTTTTGATATTAAAATTTTTATTTAATAGCGTTAAACAAAATTATAATTTACCTCAAATTAATACATTTTCTCATATAAATAGCTCAAACATTCTTTAATTATCATCATACTATAATATAAAACATAAACCATTTTATTGAATGTTGAAATTAAGGCATGTCAAATTACTTAAATACTTTTAAGAATTTTAACATAAAAATGTATCAAATAAAAGAATAATCTTGTTTAAAATTGAATGATATAAAAGTTAAATAATTTATACATTTTCATTAATAAGTATTTGCTTTTAAAGGTAAAATGAAAATGATAATATATTTGCATCCCGCGGGCATACTTCTAGCGATAAATAACATGTGCTCAGTTTTTAACCAAAAAATAATAATAATAATAATAAATAAAAAAAAATCTCATTTGTTTCGCAAGGCTTTGGTAAGACATTCCTAGAAATTAAAACTTCACAAGGTATGAAGGTTCATTATATCTTGCGATTTCTTCTGACTATGTTTTATTTTTTTTATGTGAATAGACGGTTGTTGTGATTCTTATTGTTGTTATTTTAATATATTTTTGTTGTTGTGTTGATGTTATTGTGTTGTTAATGTTTTAAAAGTGTTGTTGGTTAAGGTTACTCGTGTTGGAGAGCGGACGGAAGGAAATAAGTCTAGTGTAACATATTTGGTTTAACGACCCGCTTTTACTTAAGTTTTATTTATCAAATATGTTTAACATATGAGATCGAATGATTTATAGTCATAAAATATATATGCCAATACTTAAATTACACAATACTTTTATACATGAACGAAAAAATAACAAATATATATGTGTATAGGGAATATATATGGTGAGAAGAATTACTGAAACTAGCCGGATATTTGTATTTTGCAGCGACAGGTACCTTGTAATTAAAATTTTCAGCAAATCATATTTATCAAGTGTTTTTCTTTTTTTAAATCTCTTTGAGGCACGTACTATTACCATTGTATGAGTTATTTATTTTGTGTCAAAATATTTCTACAATTTGTAATTAAAGTTGATCATCTTAATGACCTACTTGATGGAACTTGTGCATTTGACATAGTTGTACGTGTTTTAAGATGCGTGGTATTTTTAAGTGTTTAGCTAATTAGATTTTAAGTTTTAACAATAGATGATTAGTAATTTGATTAGATTGTATAATGTGGTAAGATGATTATATATTTGAGTGAGGGGGTAATTTAAATAATGTATTAATTGTATATGTTAATGTATTTGTGCTGTAAATATTTATAAATAGTGCTTTAATATTAAAAGTAATACAATTCTTTTCATTATAAGCAAGTGTTGAATTTTAATTTTTTGAGTCTTTCATTTTAGGAATGTCACAAATGCTTTATAATGTAGTACAAATGAAAAGTGTGAGAAGAAATTTTAGCCACATTTTTCAAATATAAAAGAAGAAATAATAAGAAGTTGCATCTATTTTTGTAAGTGCATCTTAAATTTATGATTGTGTTTCTTCTAATTCTTCTCATCTTAATTAAATTCCTCATTTGATATAGTATATTGTAAGTTGTTTTGCATCAGTCATCATGTATGGGGCACTAACAAAACATGAATATCCCTAAACAAGTAAAAGTGTCAAGCTAATTATGTTAGACTAGAGTGACTAAGGGGGTGTTTCTCTTTTCCCTTAACTAAGGGTTTGGGTCCATAAGGGTCCACATAAGTATTTAATAATATTTGTTTTTAATGTGGAACCCACTTATTTCCACTAATAAGTCTATATCTATAAGGCATAAAAAGTCTTCCTCTCCCCATTAAGACACACTAAGAGGCATAGGTCCCACATGGCCCCCACACATCTCTTAGCTAACAAAAAAAGAAACACTCCCTAAGCTTATCTAAGATATCTTGCAAACTGCCATGTGCTCATGCGTTTATAAATATAAGTGTTAACTACATTTTTCATACTCGTGATTTGTCGAGTATTTTATTTTTCAGTCCAAATTTCGTCAGATCCTATCCAAAGCTAAAACACCTGTTACGAGTTTGGTCTAATTCGACTAATACCATTAGTTTGACTATGTATGACCGTTTTAAAATGGTATTTTAGTCACTTTACGCAACCATCACTCATCTTTTTTTCTTCACAGACAAAAACATGAATGCGCAATGGATTTCAACACGCAATTTAAAACCAAGATGACATCAAATAGGGGCATGCCATATCCTTAGAAAATTGTGTGTTAGCGACATTGAATAGGAGCATCTTTTTGTCTCGGCCAAAGCAATAGAAAACTCATGACCGACCCTAATTCTATGAGATGGAGTTTTTTCTTCTACATTTATCACAAACTAAATGGGTTTTTGTTATTGTGGATCTAATCACTGAGGGGTTGGTTTTGATTGACAAACGAGTAAAGATGATAAATGGTGCTTGTGGTTTTTTTTTTTTTTTTTTTTTTTTTTTTTTTTTTTTTA
>LBNU01022091.1:82665-103504 GCA_014162995.1 Artemisia annua | reverse complement strand
ATGCACTAACCTTTGTTTTTGTAGCTTTCTTATCCTTGCATCATATACGTTGGTACCCTAGCAACGGGGAGTATTAATCAAGGGGGAGTTACAATCATGCACTAACCTTTGTTTTTGTAGTTTTCTTATTTCTTGTGTCATATACGTTGAGACCCTAGCAACGGGGAGTATTGATCAAGGGGGAGCTACAATCTAGGGGAAGCATGCATGCATTCATCTTTATTCTCATTCTTCGACACACTTTTGTGTTTCGACAAAAAGAAAGAGATAAGTCAACATAGTCCAACATGCATCACATTCATCATGCATTTTTTGTATAATTTTTATGTTGCACAACACTAACCTTGATGTAGGTCAAGGAACTTAATTTGATCCATGGATCCGCTAACAACCTTAGTAATTGGAGTTGAAGAATTAACTTCACTAGGGATGATGCAAGCTCGCCATTTCGGGGAGAAATTAAGTTAACTCCGAGGACACAACCCTTTTTGTTTCGACAAAAGGGGGAGAAGAGTGTAAACGGAGAAGGAAATGTAGAAGGTGTGTTGTGGATAAAAGTAAGTAATACGGACACAAGTAACTTCTTACATTTTACGTTCTATCACGTTTACATATTTTGTCATCATCAAAAAGGGGGAGATTGTTAGTGCAAATATTACGATATTTAATCTATACAGTCTCGTTTGTTTTGAATGATGACAAACGTATAACTTGATACATAACGTAAAATGTACAAGTTACTTGTAATCATACTTTGTCTCAACAAACATTCAACACCTCTCAACGTCTCGAGTCATCGTATGCTACAACACAGGTTCGTACATGTTTGTTATGTAGCATTATGATCAAACCCCTTGACCAACCATTTAGAATGACTAAAATACTTTTAGGGTCTTTAAGTATTTTATGTGTCAAAGTGCACTTTAGGTGTCAAATAGAATAAGTGCGACTTTAGGTGTTAAAGTAATATTAGTAAGTTTTACAAATGATAAAAATGTGATGACATTAGGAATCAAACATTTTTAGTAACTCATTAACTTACTACAAGAGTAAATTACATAAATGGTCATCGTGGTTTGTCCATTTTTTCACATTTAGTCACTGAACTTTTTTTTTGACATACATGGTCACTGAAGTTTCAAATCATTACAGATTCAGTCATTAAGGTTTCAATTTCGTTACATAAATGGTCACTGTAGTTTGAAACTTCAGTGACCATTTATGTAACGAAATGGACTGAATGTGTAACGATTTGAAACTTCAGTGACCATGTACGTCAAAAAAAAAGTTCAGTGACTAAATGTGAAAAAATGGACAAACCATAGTGACCATTTATGTAATTTACTCTTACTATAACAACATTACTTAGNCAACACTTCAGCCTTGGGGTTTTCCCTTTCACACACATCTATTTTACATATCCAAGTGAATGGACAAGAGGTTTTTCGATTTGTTGTTAAAGTAGTGCCACAGACTATTGAGGCCTCATTAGCAAATGCTAGACTTAGGCTGTCGGAGATTGACTGGTTAATGGTCCATCAAGTATGATATATACAATTCTTTTGTGTGTGTAGAAGTTACCCCCTTAAAATAAGAATTCTTAACCAGCCATGTATGATGTGTGCAGGCTAACCAGAGGATCATTGATTGTGTAGTAACAAAACTAGAATTCCCAAAGGATAGAGTTATATCTAATTTGGGCAATTATGGGAACACTAGTGCAGCTTCAATTCCATTGGCACTGGATGAAGCTGTTCGAAGTGGTTATGTGAAGGAAGGTGATACCATTATGACCGTTGGCTTTGGTGCTGGTCTTACATGGGGTTCAGCCATTGTGAGATGGCGCTAGGTATTAAAGATTGGCTACATTTAGTGTTATAATGATAGTAAAAACTACAACAATGTCTAATATAGTATGCACTCTTTTCTCCAAATGATACATATGATATTCAATTTGGTTCAATTAAAGCACGTGAGTAGGATATCTTTCGATGATGTGGCACGTGATATGGAACAGTGCTGTCCTTGAGGGTGACGAACACTCAGGGATCTTAAGTTTTATATATAATTATATGCATATAGATTAGACATTAGAGAGATATTCTTCCAAGGCCCCCAAACTTGAAGGATAACGCTTTTTATATAATTGGTCGCATTGTATCTTATAAAGTAGTGACATATTTAGTGCAACATTTATTTTTGAAGGCTTCCTTTTGAGTTTTCGGTCGGGGCCCCCAAAAACTCGAGCACGGCCCTAATTTGAAATCTATGTGGCCTTTAATCTAGAAACAAATACAAAATGATATTCAAGTTTTCAAATACATATAATACGAAAACTCACACACATTATTTCTAGTCAGACTGCCTATTACCTAGTTAATAATGGATGCTTGCGTGCATGTAGATTCTACGTTAGCTTCAAGATCTCTATATACTACTTGGAGAACTATGTACGGCCTAACTAGATCACGGCCAGATAAATCGTGACACATAGATATTGTTTCATCTGGCAATCTTTGTAGCTCAATGAATTCAGCTTTAGACNTTCACAATTATAATAATAATAATAATAATAATAATTTTATATGCTTTCATCCGTTTTTACATGTTTTCGTCTGCTTTTACATGTAAAAAACAAACAATAACAATAATAAAATAAATAATAATAATAATAATAATAATAATAATAATAATAATAATAATAAAAGTAATAAATAATCATAGTAATAATAATAATAATAATAATAATAATAATAATAATAATAATAATAATAATAAGAATTTCATACTTTTTATCCGTGTTCATATGTTTTTATCCGTGTTTATACACTTTTATTCGTTTTCGTCTATTATTATACGTTTTCTTCCGTTTTTCTTATATTTTATTCATTTTCATCCATTTTTATACATATAAAATGTATGAAAACGGATAAAAATATATGAAAATGGATAAAAACGTATGAAAACTTGACATTTGATTTTAAATCATGATTTTCACCCTTTATTGGTACGAATCATCAAATGTGTAAAACACGAAAGTTGTCCGGAATAACTCTTTACATCAAGATTCGCGAGATTTTAACCTGAAATTGCAAAACAATGACTGTTTACTACCAAAACTTAAGCGGTTTTCGAGCAAATCATTGTTTTGCAATTTCAGGTTAAAATCTCTCGAGTTTTGATGTAAAACATCATTCCAGACAACTTTCTTGTTTTACACTTTTGATGATTCTGACCAGAAAAGGGTCATAATCGTGATTTAAAATCAAATGTCAAGTTTTCATACATTTTTATGCATTTTCATATATTTTTATCCGTTTTCATACATATTATATGTAAAAAAAGTGGATGAAAATGGATAAAATATAAGAAAAACATAGGAAAACATATAATAATAGACGAAAACGAATAAAAGTGTAAAAACACGGATAAAAACGTATGAATACGGATAAAAAGTATGAAATTATTATTATTATTATTATTATTATTATTATTATTATTACTACTACTACTACTAATACTACTACTATTATTTATTATTATTATTATTATTATTATTATTATTATTATTATTATTATTATTATTATTATTATTATTATTATTATTATTTATTACTTTTATTATTATTATTATTATTATTATTATTATTATTACTTTTATTATTATTATTATTATTATTATTATTATTATTATTATTATTATTATTATTATTATTATTATTATTATTATTATTATTATTATTATTATTATTATTTATTACTTTCATTATCATTATTATTATTATTATTATTATTATTATTATTATTATTATTATTTATTAATTTTATTATTACTTTTATTATTATTATTATTATTATTATTATTATTATTATTATTATTATTATTATTATTATTATTATTATTATTATTATTATTATTATTATTATTATTTATTTTATTATTGTTATTGTTTGTTTTTTGCATGTAAAAGCAGACGAAAACGTGTAAAAACAGACGAAAACGTGTAAAAACAGACGAAAATGTGTGAAATCGGACAAAAACGTAAGAAAACGGTTGAAAACGTATAAAAACGTAAGAAAATAGAATTTTAAGTTATTTACTAACGACCGTTAGTGTAAAGGACTAACGATGCGACGTTTAGTATATACAATAACAAAAAATGTCAAGTTTTGTGTTACAATGAAAAAAAAAATAGTTGGCAACATACAATGGGAAAAAGTGTCAAGTTAAATGCATTTTTTTGTCATTTTCCCTTTTTTAATCAAAATAAAAAAAATAAACTTTCACCCCTTTTTTTAAAAATTAAATATCTCGCAAACCGTAAATTGTTACGCGAAAAAAAATACTATAGCGACGAGAATTAAATTATCTTTCTATAGACATGCATTGTTATATACTTTCGACGATTTTTTTTTCGACAAACTTTTTTTTTCTTCAAAATTTCCGCCCAGAAAAATCATATATGATTTGTAAAAATCATATGTGATTCGTTAAAATCGAATCATATGTGATTTTTACGAATCATATATGATTTTTACAAATCATATAATATATGATTCGTAAGAATCATATGTGATTTGTAAAAATCAAACCATATGCGAATCATATATGATTTTTCTCGGCGAAAATTTAAAGAAAAAAAAATCGTCGAAAAAAATGTTCGTCGAAAGTATATAACAATGCATATCTATAGAAAGATAATTTAATTCTCGTCGCGATGATATTTTTTTGTAGCTTGAAGATTTACCGTTTGCAAGATATGTTGTTCTAAAAAAAAAGTGGAAAACGGTTTTTTATTAATTTAGATAAAAAAATGGGTGGATATAATTGATTCATTAGTTTTATGGCAAATATGAGTTATATATTGATCTCATCTCTATTAAAAACTTGTCATTTTTTACACACTAAGTGAACTTTTTGATATTTTATTATCACACTTAAGTTTAGCAATATACCAAATGTACATACAAACGCCTAGGGGTGGCAATTCGGGTCGGGTTCGGGTTGGCGGGTTGTCAGGTTGGCGGGTCAGAAAACCCCAACCCGAACCTGACCCATTTAACTAATCGGGTCAGCTACGTCAACCCTAACCTGTTTACACGTAACCTGAACCTAACCCATTTAACCCGTATATATACTTGGGTTGACGGGTTAAATAGGTTACACGGGTTGAATATGTTAAACGGGTTTCGGGTTGATCCATGTAACCCATTTTATATACAAAATTAGCACATTACACGATTAAACGGGTTAGGGGTCNCTACGTCAACCCTAACCTGTTTACACGTAACCTGAACCTAACCCATTTAACCCGTATATATACTTGGGTTGACGGGTTAAATAGGTTACACGGGTTGAATATGTTAAACGGGTTTCGGGTTGATCCATGTAACCCATTTTATATACAAAATTAGCACATTACACGATTAAACGGGTTAGGGGTCGACCCGTTTAACCGATTTAACCTTCATAATTAAATATAAATAATTTTTAATTTAAGAAAAAAAATCTTAAACAGGTTGCCGGGTCGACCCGTTTATTTTATTCCCAAGTCCCAACCCAAACTTGACCTGTTTAATAAACGGGTTAGATATGTCGACCCAAACCTAACCCGAAATCTGTTTAGCTCAACCCGAACCTGTTAATTTTCGTGTCGGTTTCAGGTCGGGTTTCGTGTCGAGTCAGAAATTGCTACCCCTATACAAACCCATTAAACTTCATATTTTTACACACTAAGTGAACTTTTTGATTTAACTAGTGGTTCTTTTTTAATTTGAATCAGATCTCCTCACTTATGTTTATGCTTAAGTGTGAAAAATGTCATTAATTATTATTTTAATATTTTTTTTAACGCTTTTAAACAAAACAAACTTTTACACAGTTATACATGTGAAAAATTTAAAATATTTTTACTCGCTTTCCATAAGTGTCAAATGACGAACACAAAGTTTTGTTGGTTAGTTGGGCGGTAAATTATATAGTCTAATTCTCTTAGGAGTTAATTTGTTTTTGCTATACTTTTTGCACGAACGTATCATCTACTTTGCTGTAAACATATATAGATTTAGACTCGCCGCAACGGGCGGGATTTTTTTCTCGTACATATTATGAGCCAAATTTTAAGTTACGGAAAAAAAATTGTTGAAACTAAGTAATGTAAAAATTATAAAGTTATAAGTGAAATTTAGAATGGAAAAAGAATAAATAATAGTTTGTTTGTAAATTGATATTAAAGGAAGATACTATGACAAAAGTAACCACCTAACATATTTTAATTAAAAAAATATATATACATTCAGAAGAAGTTTTTAATTTATGTGTGTATATGAAAACTGAAATAATGAAGTAATTATGTGAAATAAAAAGATAGTTCTAGATGTGTATATAAAATAGGAAAAAAGTATATAAATGTCTTCATTAGATAAATATATAGAAAGATTTATTGATCATGACATTATACTTATAGCCAAAGTTTTAAAACGTTAATGTGCGGTAGTAGGCACACTTTGTCTGTGGATGAGGTTATAGAGATGACATCATGTTCTAGAAATACATAAACATGGGGACGGTTGAGAGAGTATGAGCAAGGGCCGCAGTGGCGAGTCATCTTCGCCAAGCCCACCTGGCACTCTTGGCAAGCCAAGCCACTGCACTGGTTATGCACTCGCCAAACTCCTTGCCAAGTTTTTGGTGTATGTCAAATAAGAGATTTAATTTTGTGCTTTGTTATTATTTATTTATTTATTTATTATTATTATTATTATTATTTTTTTATGTGTTATAATTGGGTATGGTAAGTTTTAAAGGTAGGGTTTTGACTTTAAGTTACTGGAATGGTACTTTTGATGTGTGATGAAATGAAAATGAAAAAAGAAAAATCTATAATACTAGTTGTGTGTTTGTTAAAAGTAACATTAAGCAGTAGCAGTGAGCTGTAAGCAGTAGTCACATATCATAGCTCACCGATTCTTAAAAAAGCATTGAAAAAATGAGCATTTATAAAATATAACAAAATTCACCGCTCTTTTGCCAAATGACTACTAAAAACCAAAATACTCATTGCTCACCGCTTACTATTCCAAAAAGCTCCACATCACTCCGTGCCGAACGTACTCTTAAGCCAATGCTACTGATGCTCTAGTATTCAGTATAAACGTTTGCATGACCTAAGTGTGACTGTTGTATATTTAAATATTCTAAGACGTTGACTTTTTGCAACATCTACTGGTTCAAACTTATTTAAATATTTTAAGACGTTGACTTTTTGAAACATCTGCTCGTTCAAACTTATTATTCATGTTAGAACACAAACCCGCAACTTATCAGATGACGTGTTATTATGTTAAGGCTAATGATTCGCACACCATAACTTTTTATTCTTTCACCACAATTTATTCATTACAGTGTTGTAGGTGTGTTACAATTATAAAAAAAATAATGTGCGAATCAATCCCTGTTATGTTAATATCCCAAACGCTAGTTGGCATTTTTTGATTAATTAATCTTTTAAAACAAAATAGATATTGCATATTGTATCCACAATATTGGTAAAATAGCATATTTGCGCGCTTACTATCTCTATATAGACTACATATGATATGATGTAAGAATACATTTGTTGCATTTATTAACTATGTCATTTTAAACATTAAAAATTAAGTATTACAACAAACAAATCATAAAACCAATTATACACAACAATCTATCAAAACATTTATCTATGGATTTTTCAACTTTTTTAATTATTGTTATTTCTAAAAAATTATTAAAATTAAAAATACATGTTATATACATATTACACAAACTAATAAACATACAAAGGTTCATACAATTTATATAAAATAAGTTGATGCTACACATGGTTTTGAAAACCGGACTGGACCAACGGGTTCAATCGGTTTAATCAGAAACACGAGTCGCCACCGTTTTGGCTAGCCAATAAAAGCAGTCTGAAAACGAACAGTAGAGGACCTGTCAAAACCGGTAAAAAAGGGTGAACCGGGCCGGACCGGAATTATTTTCTTCTTGTTTTTCTCTGGTTAATCAACTTGACATTGTTTTTCTCTAGTTCGATTTTGGCAATTCGGTTTGATTACAAATTTGGTTTGGTTTTCTCGGTCGGTTCGGTTTTGGTTTTCGGATTTTGTAGGTTAAACCCGAATTTTGCAAATCCCTACTTATGTAAGAGCCTAAGGGGTTGTCTGATTATCTGATTATTTCGTTTTGGAAATGCTGCTAGTCAGTTTCAGGTGTTCGGGAAACAAACTTGAAAAATCACTTTTTTGCATTTTCAGACCCTCAAAATGCAGTTTACAAGAAGCAAGTGCCTACATACTTTTGGAAAACGGCATTTCCTTTAGCTGCCAATATGACAAAATACCCTTAATTTTTTTTTTCAACAAAATAATGAAATGATCATCTTTTTCTAGTCAAAGCCGAGAGAGAGTCATAACTCATAAGAGGCTAAGAGAAACTGAAAAATGAGAATTATATTTTTAGTTATGTGTCTCTTGCGGTGGTGGAATGGTGGATGAGGAAAGAAAACAGTCGAAATAAAATATCTCAATGTAAAAAAATGAAGGTTAAAAACCGTAATATTAAAGTACTCGTTTTTAGTTCAAAAAAAGTACTCGTTTACTACCAATTTTAAGCCCAATATCAATATAACTTGATATGTACTAAGTAATTGTTGTTAAGGCCCAACATAAAATATATTGTTTTAATTTTTAATACCTTTAGCCATTTTATTTATTTATTATTATTTTTTTAGAAGTTTACTTTCGCAAAGTAATAAGATAACTATTATCTGTTAAACTTAAAATTTTCAAACAACAAAAAAACAATGTTTATTTTGGTCATTTCACTAATTTACACAATAGATTAGTTGATTTTACAAACTTTAAAAGACTGATTATCTGATTATTGTGATATCAAACTGCATAATTAGATAAACAATATATTTTGGAATCATGGTTTGCAACCGCTGATTATCTGTTTTCAAAATATAAAATCTATTTTTAATAAGCCATCTCAAGCACCCTCTAAGTAGTGTTATAACAAAAGACTATTTTAACGGCAACCTTCTTGAAAAGGTAAGGGCTTTACCCGATTTGAGTATGTGTGGGCCACTTTATAGATAACGAATGGAACTTGGTAAGAAAGTGTTGAATTTTCGTGAACTTGATGGTCATCGTGGGATAGACATAGGAAAAGGGGTTGAAAGTTGTTTAAATGAGTGGGGTTTTGATAATATTTTGTCTATCTCAGTTGATAATGCAAGCGCGAATGATAGTGCTATTGAATTTTTGAAAATGATACTTGAGAAAAATAATAATTGTTTGTTAAAAGGGAAATGGATGCATATTAGATGTGCGGCTCATGTAATCAATCTTATTGTTCAAGATGGTATGAAAAAAGTTGATAAATCGATTGAAGGTATTAGATGTGCGGTTAAGTGGATAAAGAAGTCGGGTTCTAGAATTGAAAAGTTCACTAAATGTGCCCAAAGTGCTAGATGTGATAGCACTAAGAGTTTGGTGCTTGATTGTCCTACTAGGTGGAACTCGACATACACTATGTTGGAAGTGGCTCATGTATATGAAGATGCTTTTGCTAGGTATGATCTAGAAGACGTGGAGTTTGGCAATCATATTAAGAGCAAAGGTCATTCCGTTCCAACATCAGATGATTGGACTAAAGCGAAAAAGTTGTGTCATTTTCTGAAAGCTTTTTATGAGATTACTTTGAGAATTTCCGGGACAAAGTATGTGACATCACATACACTTGTCAATGAATTAGCCACGATCCGTGCTCTATTAAGGAAACAACTTGATTGTGATATTCACGGTGAACCGCCCGTGGATGAACATCTTTATGATATTGCAAAGGTGATGCAGCCGAAATTTGACAAATATTATTGTGAGGTGGAACATATGAACTTGTTGGTGTATTTTGCATTCATACTTGATCCAAGGAACAAGTATGACTTTTTGGATGTCATTGTTGAAGACCATTATGGAAGAGAAGGTTTATCGGTTGTGACAAAAAAGATTGATTATATTAAACATGAACTGAAACTTTTTTATGAAGATTACGTGCGTATTCATGCTCCATCTTCTACTACTTCTGCAACCTTAGGTAAAAGGCAAAGGACCATCGACACTAGTGACGAACCCGATCACGGAGACATGTTGAGAAGTAGGATGAAAAGAGGTCAATCATCTGATTCATCGACTAGTGAATTGGATAAGTATGTTGGTGAAATTTGCGAACCATTTGATAAGAGTGTGCATTTTGATATTTTGCAATGGTGGAAGGTAAATAGCCAAAGATTTCCCGTACTTTCATTAATGGCTAGAGATTTGTTAGCTATTCCCATCTCAACAGTGGCTTCCGAGTCGGTATTCAGCACTAGTGGCCGAGTCTTAGATTCGTACAGGAGTTCTTTAGGTGACAAGACGATTGAATGCCTAATTTGTACTCAAGATTGGCTTCGCGTAGGCTTAAATCCAGAAAAAGATGAAGACTTGGACACAATAGCACAGATAGAGAAAGGTAGGTTCAATTATTTTTAACTTGTAAACTATAGAGACTTTATCTCTTGCTAATTATTTTATCTCTATGTAGCGTTGATGGAGGAAGAAGGTACCAGTTCCAAACATGACTGAAGAATGATGTTTGAAGCTTGAAGAATTAAGTTTGAAGATTGTAGATTAAATTGGCTTTTGCAAAAAGAAGTTATATCTGTATGTTTGGATTTGGAACTGGATTGGTTACTTTGGTTTTTGTATTTGACGTGGCTAGCTACTGCTAAACCCTTTGTTTAAATGCCAAATGTGCATCATTTTGTTAGTCTAACCGGTATGCGGTATGAATTAGGATTGAACAAACTATTGTCATATGTTCATTAGCCTACTGCAAGTCTGCAATTTAATGGCAAATGTTCTATTTCTAAGCCTGCTGCATTAGGATTTAAGATACTGGGTCAGTTTGTGCTCGTGTTTTTTGTGGTATTTGCTTCCTTGGGTCCCTTTCACTTTTATAGATACATTTCACTTTGCAAGTGATACTGGAGTCTGGAACTAGTGGTACCCTACGTAATGCATTTTGCCTCTTTATTATTTATTTTGATTCTCCATCAAACCATACGCAACTAAAATGGCTTGATATTATTTCTTTGTATAAAATTTATGCCAACCCGAATTGACCCGATAACCTAACCCGATACAACCAGAACCCGATAACCCAAATCCTTATAGGGTCGGGTTGCGGGTCATATTTTCTTAGCCCAAAACCCGATACAACCCGACCCGATACACTCGACAACCCGACCCGATAACACCCCTATGTGTGGCGGTGGCTCAAAACCCGTAAATTAATCGGCCAAAGATCGAAAACCATGGTTACGAAGAAAAAAAACAATTACAATTATTGATGCTCATGCACTTTTTAATCACTTTAACTCACTAACCATAATAAACTCTTTTCATATGCATCTTACACGGAGTAATTCATAAGCTGCGCTCCATTTAGCAAAACCCAAAAGATGTATATGAAAAAAGTTAAGATCAGATGAGAAATATATTTTTTTTTAAATGTGAAAAAGTGACAACCGTACATTTAATATGCATCTACAAAAAGGATGAATCTCTCTTTAAATTTTTCTTTTTTATTTGAAATGTGTAGCTAGAAATATTTCTCGATATTCTTATTTATTTATTTATTTTCTCGATGAATCCCTATGTGAAAAAAGTTAAAATAAAAAAGAATGGGCTGCATCAGAAAACATTTCAAACAAATAATTTAAGGGCCCTTTTAACATGGGGCTGTACAAGATTAGACCCATATCATAACTTACTGCTTATTAGATGACAGTTCAATTGATTTTTAGGGCCCGCTTAACATGGGTGGTACAAGATTAGTCCCATATCACAATAACTAGGGGTGTTCATCGGTTGGTTTTCGGGTTTGTGGGTTGTCTGGTTCGGGTTTATTGGTTTGAAAATTTTTAAAGTCAAAACCAAAACCAACCAAACCAATTATAGAACGGATAAAACCAAACCATGTATCAAATTATAATTCTGTTTGGTTTCGGCTAAAACAAAACAAAAAAAAAAACCAAATTCAAGTAAACTTCAAAATACATTTTAGAAATCACAAATAAAAACCTAAAAGTTTAAATAAATTAACAAATCAAAATGTCTAAAAAAGTACTCAAGGAAATCAACAAAACAAAAGTTTAAGAAACCAAAAGGTTTCAGAACTTAATGGAAGTATTTTTTTTTTGGTGAAGGGTTTCCCCAGTAAATATTATTACGCCAAAAAATATTGAAGTATAAAGGATGAGGGTGACTTCCCTCATCTCAGTCCATAAGGACACTTACATGCAAATAAAACAACTAACCAAACCATTATATAAGAATGACATGCCATTCTTATAACTAACACAATAAAACATACTACCTACGACGACCCTTCAGGTGGATGTCATGCAAATCATACGCCTGATATTCATAACTATCATAGGACTGTAAATCATCCAAAAAGCCAGCACCCGGTAAAACATCAGGCATGCAAACAACATCTTCATCCGACGCATCAGATAAAGACAAGGATGAACTTTCCTTACTTGTAGAAACAACATGAGTCCTAGAGAATTGCTCCCACAAACTTCCATTGCCACTTTTCGCAGGTACACCAATAGTAGTGACTTCACAAACAGTAACCGTCTTATCACTATTATTCGGTACTAACACCTCCACCATACTCGGACTAACAACACCCTTTAACTCACCAGAAGTAACGCCAATCGAATCATCCTTAGAAGGCTAATCTAAAAGAGCAGCATCCAAAGTACGTTTATTATCTTTAGCATTCTTCTTAGTGGCTGGTTTAGAAACAGGTTTATACACTACATTAGCCTTTGGTTTATAGAACCGAGGCCTTTGAGTAACTTTGGCAGCCTTATTCCCAACCTTATCCAAGTGAACACCACGATTATCACCAACATCTTTATTAGCCGAACCCGAACCACTAGTAGCCTGTTTTCTCCTAACAGGGCAATCAACGTCCTCATGGTTTAAAAGAACACATTTTCTCCATAACTTAATGGAAGTAAATGGAAGCGATATAATGTTCGTCAACAAAAGTCTTCAGAAGTCTTATTAAATTGAATATTCCATCTTTAAGCATCCAAACCCATTTACAATTTCACTCATTTTCTCCAATGTTTGCATTTGATATTGTTGGATTGGATCAAAAAGTGTAGATTGGCAGGGACACCTCAACCCTGTGTACCATAATGGTACCCATCAACCCTACCCAACAAAGGTTTGATGCCTGTGAAATACCTCCACCCAATACCCAACCATGCTGTGGAACGGATTCGAACTCACGTCCTGTGTTGGATCAAGACATCACATGGGTGGGCCCAAGCTTCTAAGGTAGCCGGTGGCCAACTGCGCTAGACAGCTGGTTATTTGATATTGTTTTCATATCTTAAAAAGCAATGCTTGATTTGAGAAGTGATTAGTTTAAACCATTTTAAATTATTTGGATTGTTAATTGAGAAGATAAAGATAGAAATTTCTATATATATAATTTGAAGTTTTCTATGTGGATAGAGATATTCGGCCTTTTTTGGTTTTGTTTAGTTATATATTTGTCAAACTCAAAACTAAACCAAACACTAATTAAGTACTTCGGTTTGGTTACAACACTCTTATTATTAATTAGTGATTGTCCAATGAGTGAGCTAATGAATCAGTTAAACTACATTTATTAAACTCAAACTTTTCTAATTAAACTTATAAATTATCATAATTAAATACTTCGTATGATTTTTAATTAAATAAACTCAAAATTTTCTTGTATAGGTTACGTTAAACCTTGCCTTGAGGCACCCGTTAGACAAACCCTATTAATTATTGCTAAAGTCGTCGTTGAAAAATGATACCTACATATTGTGTATGCTTGTGCTCTTATGACAATATGTTTGAAATCTCACTAGGTGTAGTGATAACCGCATTCATTACTGTCAAATCAGCGTCACGTCAGCTTTACCTCACCACCAACACAACCAACGAAATGGTATAGTATGCTCCATATATGTCAAACAACATCAACACTACTTAATTGATCTATCAGATCGATGTATGGAGGAGTTACGATATAGATAGTTACACCCCTACCCGAGAGTAAAATAATTGCTTCAGGAAAGACATCCTGCAATAAAGTGTGACTGCATATATGTCACGTACATTTACTAATGTAACGTTTAGTCTAGGATGGTTTTTGAATTGCCAAAAGTTACAAACTTAAAACAACCTAGTCATTGTAACTTTGTAAGAAATGAAGTCCAGGAGCTAATTAATGACATTCTCAAAACATAGATGTAGCACATAATACAAAGTTGTACAAGATTAATGCGTGACTGAAAATGCCGAACACTAGAAGTTATAAATTCAAATATGCGCTTAGCAACAACTAGGTCCAACAATAACTAACAACCTTGTGTTGCTATCATGGCCTGGATAACCTCGTCCCAGTCCCAGGCAAGTGCTGGTCTTAGTTGATCAAATTAGTACAAAATGATACACCATAGCTAGAATTTAAGATGATAAAGGCAAGACATGTAGTAATTAGCTAGTCGTGTATAGAAGATCATAATCAAAATACAAAAATTGTGTCTCAAACTTTACAGTGATGGTATCTATGGGCATGAAATATATAAGTAAAGAATTAACAAATGATGAAAGTAAATCTCTCCAAAACTCAAATTCATTGTGATGTAGGAATTCATTCCTTGTTGTATTCAAGGTATGAGATTTGCCTTTGTAGCTTAAGTTGATCATAGAATTTAGCTATGAACTCATCCGCCTTAACGTCAATCCCTTCTTCTTCCACTTCTTCACATACTTGTTCACCGTCTTCTTCTTCTCCATTTTTTAACAGAAAACTCTTTCTAGGTTGATAATAAGAATACTCACTCTCACTCTGATAGTCGAAGTCAAAAAGGTCAGAATCAGAAGTTTGTGGGTTGATGCATGGAATGTGAGGCAAATGGAAGCGCATGGAGTTAGGACGATGCATCTTGACATGAATAATAGGTGTGGCGTCGAAAGATAGTTGACGATCACCTTCTTGCAAGAATCCAAGGTGTTTATTCGAATGGTTAAAATGTGACAACATTATTCGTTTCTTCAAAGCAAAAACTCCACCTTTTCTAGTCCATAACAAGGCCAATCTTAGTATGTTCCATGCGCGACGACCCATATCCGATTTTGAACTTTTGTACATTTTTCTTTTGTATCTAAAAGTAGCAAAAGCTTAGAGCAAAATAACAGGTGATGGATGATGTTTGTTAGATTTATTACTTTAGGAGTATGATGATATGATAATGAAATGAATGAGCTAATTTATGTGTTTATATATGGTGTTAAGAACTTATGATACGCGGTTATATCATTGTGTCTAATGAAAAAAAGTAGAGTGGTTGTGGAAAAAGGGAAAATAACATGTGGAAAGGTGCTGTATGTAACTGTATAGGAAACTTCATTTGAGTTAACACGTAATACTTAACCAATTTATTTACTAATTGTTAAATAATAAAGCACCAAACCTTTTTTAAATATTCCAAACGGCTGCATTTCTCAAATTTGTTGTAAAGTTTGTCCCTGCTAGAATAGTTAATTCTATGTTTTTTTTTTTTTTTTTTTTTATCAAATGTCTAACAAAAGTAAATTGCAAAAATGTTCGCGAGACTTTGCTGGCAAGCGGGTCGATCATTTCGGCCAGTGGGGAACTTAAATGTGTAACTTTCGTCTCGGGCAAAGATTGTGCATGCATTTTGGAAGTTTCATTTGTTCTCGTGTAGACGCAATAATTATACACCAAAGTTCTACACTTTAAAAGTTGTAGAGACTGCACATGTAATTTGCTAAACCACAAGGACAGTTCATAATAAGCTATAAGTCGAGGCATCCCTTGTCATTACCGGTATGTTTTGGGTATGCATGAACTGAGAAATGTCTCTATTGGCCTAATGTATCTTCTAGTAATTTATTTTAGTTTATTTTTCTTTTCTATCTTGTTAAGTTTTATTCTCATGGTTGTAATTTCCCATTAATTTGCAATTTAACTCATTAAGCACATGAGCAGTATGTGATTGGTGAAAATAGAGAAAAAATGGAATATAAGCGTGTGTTTGAAAGAAACAAACAAAAACGAATAAAAACCGTGTAGATTATGTGTATGTGTGGAAATGTACGTTGTTTCATTGGTTGGCCTTCAATCACTGCATGTTGGCAGCTAGGTGTAATATTATTAAGGTTTAACTAAAAATAATAACAACATAAACCAAATAAATGCCAGCTCATTCTATGACTCTTGTTAGAAAAAAGTTGCTGCCTATTTTACATGTGTTAGCTCTTAGTTATATATAGTAAAAGTAAAATGTCGAACGTCGAGGCTACGGAAATTATATGCATAAGTTGTTGGTATTCTACCTACCATTAATTTAACTATTCATAACCGACAAAAATAGTGAAAAGGAATACAGAACTCATTTATACACAGAACTTAAAGAACTTTTCTATACCTTTGAATTATATAATGAAAATAGTTTTGATGTAGGTGTACAACACGAATAGCTAGTGTCGACATAATGGTGTATGTGAAAATGTGTTCATAGTTCTCCTAAAATACATACAATCAATGTATATATGTTTTGTCAGTAGAGTAAACATAACTACTAGGACCACTTACAACCATGACACGTGAGTTCTGTGTCACTTGTTTCACCTCAGCACCACATAAGTAATTCTCAAACCGACACAACCTCGGCAATTTTTTTTTTCTTCACACATAATTTTAAAAAATACCGCATTTAAAATAAAAATATTCATTAATTAAAACAAACATTACATTAATAAAAATAATACTAAAATTAGGAGACTATTCTTCGTCTTCGTCATCATCTTGTCCTTAGCCTGAACCAAATGCATCCCCATACTCCTGCCACAAATTTTATCGTGCTTTTTTGAGCCTTTTTCTTTTTCTTTTTTACTCAAACCCTTAGGAATTGACCTTAGGAGAAACTTGAATGCTTTGAACACTAGCCTCTTTTTACACCTCGTCAACAGTCTTCAAGGTTTCTTGTTGAATTGTCGCGGTTTTCACAAGCTACTCACGGGCTCGAATATCATGACGAAGTCGCATCCTATGAAGTTGCACTCCTATGACTCTTTCAACTAGAGTTACGACCCGGTAGTCGACGAATCGGGTAGTCTTGGAATAACCTTTCCATATTCGGGTTTGGGTTCGGGTTTAGGTTTGCACTGATTGGAGCCTCGTCTTCGTCAAGATTTATTGGGTCATGGATGTCGTCAAATAACCGGTTATGGCTCATGACTCCGGCCGCAAACCAAAGCTTTGGGTAATCTTTGAGTACATGCCAATATACTTCGTAACTGATTTCTTTTAACTTATTATTTGAAGTGCCGTTTGTCGTTGGCACTGCTTTGTCGCGGGTTATCATACTTTTTATAGATGACCCCGAATGACTAGACGTCTTTTTGTATTTTGTTCCATTTTTCATTAGTTGATTTTCGTTATGTTTTTGATCAACTAAATTGTTGTATGTCGCAATTACGGTACCCCTAAAACCATCGTCCGTTTGTGAATTTCCTTGGTCTAAATTTTTGGAAGCGCCTACCTGTCGTTCCGCCAATATCTTGCACTCTTTATCGGTCCATCTAGTTTGCTCTCTTTTTTCTTCTTCGGGTTGGCCTCGACCTCGACCTCGTCATCGCCTTCTTCTTTGACTTCGTCATCGGGTGGTGTTTCGACGTTTTGGTATTGAGATTGGATTTGGGGGTGTTGTTGATTTTGGGAGTATGGTGACTGGTATTGGGAGTATTGTGATGGGAATGGACAATATTGGTTTTGTTGACAAAATATTTGTGAAAAATGATTGATAAGTGGTACGAAAGCGGCGAACCCCCAAGCCATATATTTCTTGATGAAGGGCCACTCGATTGAGGATCGGATGAGGAATCGGCCAATGAAGGCATGGAATTGTTGAGTACATTTTGGAAAAATCGTTAGATTATGATTGAGAGGGGTTGTGTTTTCTAGCCATTGTTGTAAAGAATTGTTGAAAAAATGCGTGAATTGAGTGAGATGTTTTTTAGTTGTAGAAGTGTGAAGAAAAAGAGGTATATTGTGTGTATTTATAGCGGTAAAAGTATAAGATTAAAATAAAATAAAATTGTAACACAACCGTTTAATAACGGTCAAATCCAAACCCCCCCCCTCCCCAAAACCGAAGAGGCTCCAACAAAAAGTGTCACGCCCGTATCATTGGTGTCACTTAAGTGACACACATGTAACGCGCCCATTGGGAGTGGTCTAACGATAATCTCCCATGGATTTTGGACATTCATTCTCAACTAAATGAATGTTTTAAGGGTTTTGTTAACCACAACACATTTGGTTGTGATTAAGGTTTCCTTAATTGAAAAATTAACAATTAATAAGCATCAAACATTATATGTTTATCAACACATTCTATAATTAGAATCAATAAATATGCATAAATTTGGAAATAATGAGTTCATTAAATGCTATATTTACACAAATGGTAACCTTAATCACAACCCAATGGGTTGTGGTTAGCAAAACCCATGTTGTAAATGTAAAATATCTTCCGAAATTACATGTATTAAAATACAAAAATAGTAATTATTAAATTCTTACTGATTTTAAGGAGTCTCGTAAATTTTTGTACTTGAAATGAGTTATGTATTGAACCTTTCCCTACTAAAATATTACTTGTAAACGTCGAATGTTATCGAGTTATATCAACAAAAATTGGATAGGAAGCCAGAATATTAAAATCTAGACATCCTATAGAAGCTATAAACTCTCGTCTTACGCCAGTTATATAAGACACACTATAATTGAGAAACGGTGTGGTCTAAAATGTATATGTGAACCTAATTACAAACATGAAATTCAAAAGATTAAAGAAAATTGAATGTAAATTTGTTATACTATTTGAAAATATATAGAAGTAAGGGTTGAACCAATCACTAGTTTCGCATTTGGCGACCCAACGTTTACCGTGGACATGATAATGATATACCAGAAGTGCGTCCTTTCCGGTCCTCTCGTACTAAGGAAATTAAAGGTCCTCTCGGTGCTCTAGCGCCTACACTGATATGGACTGGACTGTCTTACGACGTTATGAACCCTAATCAAAGAGTTAAGATCGTAATAAAGCTAAAATAAAATAAAATGGCTTCTTGAAGACCGATTGTTTATGGTTTGATCGATATCCTATGTGTCCAATAAGCTTCGACTTGCCAATACTAGGCCCAATACGCCTCTTATTTATTGGTCCGCCACGTTATGAATTTTGTGTTAATACAACCAGTCATGAGTTATTTGACTTATTTCATAAGTTTGAAATTGATTATACAATTTTTGTGTTTTGATATTGATTTATGGTTATGCTTGTATACAGAATACATGATAGCCACATGCTCTTTTGATTTTTATTTAGTTTCAAAGATAGATTTTCAGTTATGTAACCAAGATAATGAATAGATATATAGTAGCTCGTATGACTCAGAGGTGTGAACTAAAGGGGGATCATGTATAAAGTATACGTAAAGAATGACTCAGAAATCATGATATCATGTGTAAGAAGGCAATGCATTTTGGTATTTAATTGGGT
This sequence comes from Artemisia annua, assembly GCA_014162995.1. Taxonomy (NCBI): domain Eukaryota; kingdom Viridiplantae; phylum Streptophyta; class Magnoliopsida; order Asterales; family Asteraceae; genus Artemisia; species Artemisia annua. Next base: position 83,765 of record LBNU01022091.1, on the reverse strand, counting down.
TAGTCAAAATTTACGCTAGATTTACTTTTTCAAGAGAAATGCTTGAAATGTAACCAACGATAGATAATGTATCGTTAGTGTGGTGAGAAGTTGTTACATGTTTTAATATATAAGCATTTTCTACTTTACAACTTTATTCAGTGATCTATACAGGATGAGACAAATGTTTTTTTTTTTTTTTTTGAACGGCGGGTTAGTTGTTAGTTGTTGGCTCGAGTTAGTGTCGCATCCTCGGGCAGAGATACCAACCGCGAGCCTCTCCTTAGGGGATAACCCCACTCCTATTCTCGATTCGCCTGATATCATTAGAGCTTGTGGTTCCCAAGTGAGGACTTCCCGGTCGGTCACCCAAACCGGTACTACTCTCACTTGGGCACGCTTAACTACTTAAGTCTTTACCACAAGAACACAAGCCCCATGATGGTTTTGTTAACTAAGAACCGGAAATTATTAGATGACTAGTTTAGTGGACCAAGCTTAATTGTGGGCTTGAGTCCATTAGGGTTAGGGTTGTGATTGCTTATGAAATAAGCTACATGTGTATTATAAATACACATGTAATCTTCTTATGTAAACACACAAAAACAATTCAATAATACATCTCTTTAGTATTTTACATGGTATCGGAGTTCTAGGTACAACCCACCACAAAATAGTTAACCTCCGATCATCGGCTACTCGCCGATGATCCGGAGGGATCCCGGTTATTTTCATTTTTTTTTTAGGATTTTGTTTTTCGTCTTAAATGCATAAACCCTATCACACTAAACCCTAGCCGTCAAAATACACTAAATATTTTGATTTGCCATCATCAAGCAACCATTTTTTTTCTTTCTTCCTCGTCAAGTTGTTTTTCTTTGTCGAAGATCATTGTCGTTGACAACAAAAGTTGACCAACAAATTGCCGCTCTCTCCTAAAGGCAAAGCAAGCCATGACGTAAAAAAAAATAGCAACGTCATAAAAAATGGAGAAAACCGCGAAGCAATAATCAATTATGTCGCCAAATACAAGTCCATCTCCGTGCAAACGAACAACAAAGAAAAGAAGAAAAAGAAGAGAAGAAGAAGCGGCTTTCAACTTTACTTTCAGTTTGTCTGTT
>LBNU01022091.1:42760-76328 GCA_014162995.1 Artemisia annua | reverse complement strand
TTAGGGTGTGTTTGGTAGGGAGAGTTGGAGCCAAAGAAATGAAATAAAGTTAATTTCCAGTGTTTGGTACACCAAAGAAATAGGGAGGTGGAGAAATTGAAATCCTTGGGAGTTGCCTTCTTTGTTATATCAAAGAGTTGATTTCCATTCATATTGGTTGGGAATTGGATTCTCTCCACTCATAATAATAAAAATAATAATAATAAATACTAATAATATAAAATAAAATAATAATAATCATAATAATAAAATAATAATAATAAAATAATTAATAATAATAAATAAAAATAATAAATAATAATAATAATAATAAAATAATAATAATAATAATAATAATAATAAATAATAATAATAAAATAATAATAATAATAATAATAATAATAATAATAATAATAATAAATAATAATAATAATAATAATAATAATAATAATAATAATGAATAAAAATAATAAATAATAATAATAAATAATAAAATAATAAAATAATAACAACAAATAATAATAATAATAAAAATAATAAATAATAAAATAATAATAATAAATAAATTAATTAATTAAATAATAATAGATAAAAATAATAAATAATAATAATAAAAAAATAAAAATAAAATAATAATAATAATAATAATAATAATAATAATAATAATAATAATAATAATAATAATTTTTTTTACTGACTTCTTAAGTCAATTCTCTGGTGTTACCAAACACTAGAATTTTTACTGAATTCCTGTGGAATTCATTTCTGTGAATTTGATTTCTGCGCTTCAATTCATTTATCTGAATTTCACCCTACCAAACATGCCCTAAGGGGTTGTCTGATTATCTGATTATTTCGTTTTGGAAATGCTGCTAGTCAGTTTCACGTGTTCGGGAAGCAAACTTGAAAAATCACTTTTTTGCATTTTCAGACCCTCAAAACGCAGTTTACAAGAAGCATGTGCCGACATACTTTTGGAAAACGGCATTTCCTTTAGCTGCCAATATGACAAAATACCCTTAAATCTTTTTTTTTTCTAACAAAATAATGAAACGATCTTCTTTTTCTAGTCAAAGCCAAGAGAGAGTCATAAGAGAGTAAGAGAAACTGAAAAATGAGAATGAGATATTTAGTTATGTGTCTCATGCGGTGGTAGAATGGTGGATGAGGAAAGAAAACGGTCGAAATAAAATATCTCAGTGTAAAAAAATGAAGGTTAAAAACCGTAATATTAAAGTACTCGTTTACTACCGATTTTAGGCCCAATATCAATATAACTTGATATTACTAAGTACTTGTTGTTAAGGCCCAACATAAAATATATTGTTTTAATTTTTAATACCTTTAGCCATTTTATTTATTTATTATTATTTTTTTAGAAGTTTACTTTCACAAAGTAATAAGATAACTATTATCTGTTAAACTTAAAAATTTCAAACAACAAAAAACAATGTTTATTTTGGTCATTTCACTAATTTACACAATAGATTATTTGATTTTACAAATATTAAAAAACTGATTATCTGATTATTGTGATATCAAACTGCATAATTAGATAAACAATATATTTTAGAATCATGGTTTTCAACCGCTAATTATCTGTTTTCAAAATACAAAATCTATTTTTAATAAGCAATCTCAAGCACCCTCTAAGTAGTGTTATAATAAAAGACTATTTTAACAGCAACCTTCTTGAAAAAGTAAGGGCTTTACCCGGTTTGAGTATGTGTGGCGGTGGACTCAAAACCCGTGAATTAATCGGCCAAAGGTCGAAAACCATGGTTACCAAGAAAAAAAACAATTACAATTATTGATGCTCATGCACTTTTTAATCACTTTAACTCACTAACCATAATAAACTCTTTTCATATGCATCTTATACGGAGTAATTCATAAGCTGCGCTCCATTTAGCAAAACCCAAAAAATGCATATGAAAAAAGTTATGATCAGATGAGAAATAGTTTTTTTTTAAATGTGAAAAAAATGACAACCGTACATTTAATATGCATCTACAAAAAGGATGAATCTCTCTTTAAATTTTTCTTTTAAATGTGTAGCTAAAAATATTTCTCGATATTCTTATTTATTTATTTATTTTTTCTCGATGAATCCCTATGTGAAAAAGTTAAAAAAAAAAAAAAAAAAAAAAAAAAGCCTGCATCAGAAAACATTTCAAACAAATAATTAAGGGCCCTCTTAACATGGGCTGTACAAGATTAGACCCATATCATAACTTACTGCTTATTAGATGACAGTTCAATTGATTTTAAGGGCCCGCTTAACATGGGTGGTACAAGATTGGTCCCATATCACAATAACTAGGGGTGTTCATTCGGTTGGTTTTCAGGTTTGTGGATTGTCTGGTTCGGGTTTATTGGTTTGAAAATTTTTAAAGTCAAAACCAAAATCAACCAAACCAATTATAGAACGGATAAAACCAAACCATATACCAAATTATAATTCTGTTTGGTTTCGGCTAAAACAAAACAAAAAAAAAAACCAAAATCAAGTAAACTTCAAAATATATTTTAGAAATCACAAATAAAAACCTAAAAGTTTAAATAAATTAACAAATCAAAAGGTCTAAAAAAGTACTCAAGGAAATCAACAAAATAAAAGTTTAAGAAACCAAAAGGTTTCAGAACTTAATGGAAGTATTTTTTTTTGGGTAAAGGGTTTCCCCAGTAAATATTATTACGCCAAAAAACATTGAAGTACAAAGGATGAGGGTGACTTCCCTCATCTCAGTCCATAAGGACACTTACATGCAAATAAAACAACTAACCAAACCACTATATAAGAATGACAGGCCATTCTTATAACTAACACAATAAAACATACTACCTACGACGACCCTTCAGGCGGATGTCATGCAAATCATACGCCTGATATTCATAACCATCATAGGACTGCAAATCATCCAAAAAGCCAGCACCTGGTAAAACATCAGGCATGCAAACAACATCTTCATCCGGCGCATCAGATAAAGACAAAGATGAACTTTCCTTACTTGTAGAAACAACATGAGTCCTAGAGAATTGCTCCCACAAACTTCCATTGCCACTTTTCGCAGGTACATCACTCGTAGAGACTTCACAAACAGTAACCGTCTTCTCACTATTATTCGTAACAACACCTCCACCATACTCGGACTAACATCACCCTTTAACTCACCAGAAGTAATGCCAATCGAATCATCCTTAGAAGGCTGATCTAAAAGAGCAACATCCAAAGTACGTTTAGTATCTTTAGCATTCTTCTTAGTGGCTGGTTTAGAAACAGGTTTATACGCTACATAAGCCTTTGGTTTATAGAACCGAGGCCTTTGAGTAACTTTGGCAGCCTTATTCCCAACCTTATCCAAGTGAACACCACGATTATCACCAACATCTTTATTAGCCGAACCCGAACCACTAGTAGCCTGTTTTCTCCTAAGAGGGCAATCAACGTCCTCATGGTTAAAAACAACACATTTTCTCCAGAACTTAATGGAAGTAAATGGAAGTGATAAAATGTTCGTCAACAAAAGTCTTCAGAAGTCTTATTAAATTGAATATTCCATCTTTAAGCATCCAAACCTACTTACAATTTCACTCATTTTCTCCAATGTTTGCATTTGATATTGTTTTCATATCTTAAAAAGCAATGCTTGATTTGAGAAGTGATTAGTTTAAAACATTTTAAATTATTTGGATTGTTAATTGGGAAGATAAAGATAGAAATCTCTATATATATAATTTGAAATTTTCTATGTGGATATAGATATTCGGCCTTTTTTGGTTTTGTTTAGTTATATATTTGTCAAACTTAAAACTAAACCAAACACCAATTAAGTACTTCGGTTTGGTTACAACACTCTTATTATTAATTAGTGATTGTCCAATGAGTGAGCTAATGAATCAGTTAAACTACATTTATTAAACTCAAACTTTTCTAATTAAACTTATAAATTATCATAACTAAATACTCCGTATGATTTTTAATTAAATAAACTCAAAATTTTCTTGTATAGGTTACGTTAAACCTTGCCTTGAGGCACCCGTTAGACAAACCCTATTAATTATTGCTAAAGTGGTCGTTGACAAATGATACCTACATATTGTGTATGCTTGTGCTCTTATGCCAATATGTTTGAAATCTCACTAGGTGTAGTGATAACCGCATTCATTACTGTCAAATCAGCGTCACGTCAGCTTTACCTCACCACCAACACAACCACCGAAATGGTATAGTATGCTCCATATATGTCAAACAACAACAACACTACTTAATTGATCTATCAGATCGATGTATGGAGGAGTTACGATCTAGATAGTTACACCCCTACCCGAGAGTAAAATAATTGCTTCAGGAAAGACATCCTGCAATAAAGTGTGACTGCATATATGTCACGTACATTTACTAATGTAACGTTTAGTCTAGGATGGTTTTTGAATTGCCAAAAGTTACAAACTTAAAACAACCTAGTCATTGTAACTTTGTAAGAAATGAAGTCCAGGAGCTAATGACATTCTCAAAACATAGATGTAGCACATAATACAAAGTTGTACAAGATTATTGCGTGACTGAAAATGCCGAACACTAGAAGTTATAAATTCAAATATGCTCTTAGCAACAACTAGGTCCAACAATAACTAACAACCTTGTATTGCTATCATGGCCTGGATGGCCTCGTTCAAGTCCCAGGCCAGTGCTAGTCTGAGTTGATCAAATTAGTACAAAATGATGCACCATAGCTAGAATTTAAGATGATAAAGGCAAGACATGATGTAGTAATTAGCTAGTCGTGTGTAGAAAGATCATAATCAAAATACAAAAATTGTGTCTCAAACTTTACAGTGATGGTATCTATGGGCATGAAATATATAAGTAATAGTAATTATTATATATAATTAATAATAATATAATAATAAAAAAAAAAAAAAAAAAAAAAAAAAAAAAATGATTAGAATTAACTATTCTAGCAGGGACAAACTTTTACAACAAATTGGATGAAATGCAGCCGTTTGGAATATTTAGAAAAAGCGTTTGGTTGCTTTATTATTTGAACAATTAGTAAATAAATTGGGTTAAGTATTACGTGCTTAACTCAAATGAAGTTTCTATACGTTACATACAGCACCTTTCCACATGTTATTTCCCTTTTTTCCCAACCACTCTACTTTTTTTCATTAGGACACAATGATATAACCGCGTATCATAAGGTTCTTAACAACACCATATATAAACACATAAAATTAGCTCATTCATTTTCATTATCATACATCATCTCCTAAAAGTAATAAATCTGAACAAACTATCATCCATCACCTGTTATTTTTGCTCTAAGCTTTTGGTTCTGTTTAGATACAAAAGAAAAAATGTATCAAAAGTTCAAATCGGATAATGGGTCGTCGCGCATGGACATTAAGATTGCCTTGTTATGCGAATAGGAAAAGGGTGGAGTTTCTTGCTTATGAAGAACGAATTTATAATGTCTGTACATTTAACCATTGAATAAACACCTTGGATCTTGCATGAAAGTGATCTGCTAATTTATCTGCTCGGACGGCCATACACCCTATTATTCATGTCAAGATGCATCGTCCCATATAATTCCATGCGGCCTTTTCCATTTGCTTCTCACGTCCATGCATCAACCCACATATTACGTTCTGATTTCTGAATATTCTTGTTGACTTTCGATCTACAACGAGTGAGAGTGAGATATTCTTAATGTTATCACCTAGAAAAGTTTTCTGTAAAGGAATGGGAGAAGAAAGAAGAGCGGTGTATAACAGTATGGTTATCTCTTGTTNTTATTATTATTTTTTATCAAATGTCTAACAAAAGTAAATTGCAAAAATGTTCGCGAGACTTTGCTGGCAAGCGGGTCGATCATTTCGGCCAGTGGGGAACTTAAATGTGTAACTTTCGTCTCGGGCAAAGATTGTGCATGCATTTTGGAAGTTTCATTTGTTCTCGTGTAGACGCAATAATTATACACCAAAGTTCTACACTTTAAAAGTTGTAGAGACTGCACATGTAATTTGCTAAACCACAAGGACAGTTCATAATAAGCTATAAGTCGAGGCATCCCTTGTCATTACCGGTATGTTTTGGGTATATATGCATGAACTGAGAAATGTCTCTATTGGCCTAATGTATCTTCTAGTAATTTATTTTAGTTTATTTTTCTTTTCTATCTTGTTAAGTTTTATTCTCATGGTTGTAATTTCCCATTAATTTGCAATTTAACTCATTAAGCAGATCAGCAGTATGTGATTGATGAAAATAGAGAAAAAATGGAATATAAACGTGTGTTTGAAAGAAACAAACAAAAACGAATAAAAACCGTGTAGATTATGTGTATGTGTGGGAATGTACGTTGTTTCATTGGTTGGCCTTCAATCACTGCATGTTGGCAGCTAGGTGTAATATTATTAAGGTTTAACTAAAAATAATAACAACATAAACCAAATAAATGCCAGCTCATTCTATGACTCTTGTTAGAAAAAAGTTGCTGCCTATTTTAAATGTGTTTTCTCTTAGTTATATATAGTAAAAGTAAAATGTCGAACGTCGAGGCTACGGAAATTATTACATGCATAAGTTGTTGGTATTCTACCTACCATTAATATAACTATTCATAACCGACAAAAATAGTGAAAAGGAATACAGAACTCATTTATATACAGAACTTAAAGAACTTTTCTATACCTTTGAATTATATAATGAAAATAGTTTTGATGTAGGTGTACAACACGAATAGCTAGTGTCGACATAATGGTGTATGTGAAAATGTGTTCATAGTTCTCCTAAAATACATACAACCAATGTATATATGTTTTGTCAGTAGAGTAAACATAACTACTAGGACCACCCACAACCATGAAACGTGAGTTCTGCGTCACTTGTTTCACCTCATCATCACATAAGTAATTTTCAAACCGACACAACCTCGGCAATGGTGTTTTTATTTATTTATTTATTTATTTTTTTCACATATAATTTTAAAAAATACCTGCATATAAAATTAAAATATTCATGAATTAAAACAAACATTACATTAATAAAAATAATACTAAAATTAGGAGACTATTTTTCATCTTCGTCATCATCTTGTCCCTAGCCTGAACCAAATGCATCCCCATACTCCTACCACAAATTTTATCGTGCTTTTTTGAGCCTTTTTCTTTTTCTTTTTTACTCAAACCCTTAGGAATTGACATTAGGAGAAACTTGAATGCTTTGAACAGTCTTCAAGGTTTCTTGTTGAATTGTCGCGGTTTTCACAAGCTACTCACGGGCTCGAATATCATGACGAAGTCGCATCCTATGAAGTTGCACTCCTATGACTCTTTCAACTAGAGTTACAACAAGGTGGTCGACGAATCGGGTCATCTTGGAGTAACCTTTCCATATTCGGGTTTGGGTTCGGGTTTAGGTTTGCACTGAATGGAGCCTCGTCTTCGTCAAGATTTATTGGGTCATGGATGTCGTCAAATAACCGGTAATGGCTCATGACTCCGGCCGCAAACCAAAGCTTTGGGTAATCTTTGAGTACATGCCAATATACTTCGTAACTGATTTCTTTTAACTTATTGTTTGAAGTACCGTTTGTCGTTGGCACTGCTGTGTTGCGGGTTATCATACTTTTTATAGATGACCCTGAATGACTAGACGTCTTTTTGTATTTTGTTCCATCTTCGTTAGTTGATTTCTGTTATGTTTTTTATCAACTAAATTGTTGTATGTCGCAATTACGGTACCCCTAAAACCATCGTCCGTTTGTGAATTTCCTTGGTCTAAATTTTCGGAAGCGCCTACCTGTCGTTCCGCCAATATCTTGCACTCTTCATCAGTCCATCTAGTTTGCTCTCTTTTTTCTTCTTCGGGTTGGCCTCGACCTCGACCTCGTCATCGCCTTCTTCTTTGACTTCGTCATCGGGTGGTGTTTCGACGTTTTGGTATTGAGATTGGATTTAGGGGTGTTGTTGATTTTGGGAGTATGGTGACTGGTATTGGAAGTATTGTGATGGGAATGGACAATATTGGTTTTGTTGACAAAATATTTGTGAAAAATGAGTGACAAGTGGTACGAAAGCGGCGAACCCCCAAGCCATATTGCTTGATGAAGGGCCGCTCAATTGAGGATCGGATGAGGAATCGGCCCGTGAATGCATGGAATTGTTGAGTACATTTTGGAAAAATCGTTAGATTATGATTGAGAGGGGTTGTGTTTTCTAGCCATTGTTGTAAAGAATTATTGAAAAAATGCGTGAATTGAGTGAGATGTTTTTTAGTTGTAGAAGTGTGAACAAATGAGGTATATTGTGTTTATTTATAGCGGTAAAAATATAAGAATAGAATAAAATAAAATAGTAACACAACCGTTTAATAACGGTCAAATCCACCCCCCCCACCAAAACCGAAGAGGCTCCAACAAAAAGTGTCACACCCTTACCATTGGTGTCACTTAAGTGACACACATGTAACGCGCCCATTTGGTCTAACGATAATCTCCCATGGATTTTGGACATTCATTCTCAACTAAATGAATGTTTTAAATGTAAAATATCTTCCGAAATTACATGTATTAAAATACAAAAATAGTAATTATTAAATTCTTATTGATTTTAAGGAGTCTCGTAAATTTTTGTACTTGAAATGAATTATATATTGAACCTTTCCCTACTAAAATATTACTTGTAAACGTCGAATGTTATCGAGTTATATCAACAAAAATTGGATAGGAAGCCAGAATATTAAAATCTAGACATCCTATAGAAGCTATAAACTCTAACGTCTTACGCCAGTTAGACACTATAATTGAGAAACGGTGTGGTCTAAAACGTATATGTGAACCTAATTACAAACATGAAATTCAAAAGATTAAAGAAAATTGAATGTAAATTTGTTATACTATTTGAAAATATATATAAGTAAGAGTTGAACCAGTAACCAGTTTCGCATTTGGCGACCTAAGGTTTGCCGTAAACACGATAACTGATACACCAGAAGAGCTTCCTTCCCGGTCCTCTCGCACTAAGGAAAGGTCCTCTCATTGCTCTAGCGCCTAGCTACACGTACCGGATATGGACCGGACTGTCTTACGACGTTATGAATCCTAATCAAAGAGATCGTAAAGCTAAAATGGGTTTTTGAAGCCCAATTGTGAATGGTTTGATCAGTATCCTAAGTGTTCAACAAGCTTCCAATTACCAATACTAGGCCCAATACGCCTCTTATTTATTGGTCCGCCACATTATGTGTTTGTGTTAATACAACCAGTTATTTGACTTATTTCTTAAGTTTAAAATTGATTATACTGTTTTTGTGTTATGAGATTGATCTATAGATATGCTTGTATACAGAATACATGATAGCCAAATATTTTTACCCCTTACACTATTTTGATTTTTATTTAGTTTCAAAGATAGATTTTTAGTTATGTGACCAAGATAATGAAGTAGATAGTAGCTTGTGCGTATGACTCAGGGGGTGTGAATTGAAGGGGGGGTCATGTATAAAGTATACGTGAAGATTGACTCAAAAATCATGATATCCTGCGTAAGAAGGCAATGCATTTTGGTATTTGGCTTGAAATGTAACCAATGATAATGTATCGTTAGTGTGGTGAGAAGTTGTTACATGTTTTAATATATAAGTATTTTCTACTTTACAACTTTATTCAGTAATCTATACAGGATGAGGTAAATGTAAACTAAGAACCGGAAATTAAAGAATGCATGTAAATGCTTCTTAATGTTGTTTATAAACAAAAAGAAAAACTTGCTTTCTTAATCATTAATCATCTATGATATAGCTCAACAAGGAATCAGGGACGGAACATATAAGGGGCCGAGATGGGCTGCGCCCCCTCCCCACAAATTTTTGACCCTATATACATTATATATAATTTTATTTCTAATTTTAGTCATTTTTAATATAAAAATTTCAGCGTTGTGTATATCGGCTCTCCTAAAATAAATACTTTACAAGTTGGCCCCTCCAACAAAAATGTTCAAGTTCTGTCGCTGAACAAGGTATTTGGTTGATATGTTTGAAAGCAAATTATTTGAGAGAGGCAATGGCATGTGCCATCTTCCAATCCCAAAAACGAATCTCAACTCATATTTGTAAATACTTATAGTAAAGGATGCCATTTTTTTCTTAAAAGAATATGAGAATTCAATGATGCTTCTTTTGCCATCAACATTCATAATTCAAGTACTTATATATTATTCTATCGGGATTATGAATAAACATTTGTAGTTATATATTTAAGTGTTGAAAGTACTTTGAGTTTCCATAGAAATGACGACTATGAAGCCGGAAGGAAAGGTAACGTGTGATGCAAACAACCAAAAGGTGGTGCGGCGATCTACACGCATACACATGATTGGTTATTGCTAGCTCATTCACTATAAGTATTTTAAGTCTTATAAGTATAAACCCACACTCTTGGTCCCTTTTCATTTAGTCAAAAATGAAGGATCAATTCCAATTATTAGTATCCTTCATTCTAATTGTAAGTTTTGGTTCATATGTTACTTCTAGAGTCGCTAGTTTGTCAAAAGATCAAGTCGCGTGTACAATGTGCGACGTGTGTGAAAACCCATGTCAACCACCTGTAGTTGTTCCCTCTCCCCCGCCCCCTACTCCTACTGCGGACACCGAGTGTCCGCCTCCACCCTCTCTGCCTCAACAACAACCTCAACCTCAACCTCAGCCTCAACTTCAGCCTCAACCTACCACACCGGCAGTTCCTACTTTTGCTTATTATTCCCCTCCCCCTCCATTCCCTGGCGGCAACGGGGGTGGTGGGGGCGGGGGCTATGGTTATGGTAACCCTACAATGGGAACACCACCACCACCAAATCCCATTGTCCCTTACTATCCATATTACTATTACAACCCACCCCAATCACGTCAAAGATCATCCGCATTTGAATTCAAGATCAACCCGATTCATATCATTGTGCCACTAGTGTTTCTCGTTATAGATAACAAGTTCTTCTAGCTTATAGTTACTTAGAAATGCCAAACACACACACACAGAAAAATTCTATAGATAACAAGTTCTTCTATCTTATATTTACATGGCAAGGTTTTCAGAAGTTGATTACACATGGAAAATGGAAGGGTACGAGATGAACAAGCATCACAAGTATCGACTTGTTTAACATATTTACATGTTTATATATATTATGATAATGAAGATAGACGTGAAAGAGAAGGTGTTGTAATAATATTTTTGTAACAAATTTGCAATAATGAGATAAAATGTTGTGTTCGAGTTGTGTATAATTGATTCAAGTTGAGTTTAATGTTAACAAAAATCATTTAGTAGAGCAATGTATCAAGTGTATGAAAGGGAATTGCAGGCTATATATGTTATTGAAACGATGATATTATTCGCCAGTCTTTTGCGTTTTATTCAAAGTTCCAAGTGTTTTTGGTTGATTTTTGGCGAATTCTAACATAGATTCTGAGTATGAGATGTTACTAGAATTACAAGTAAAACTCGTTTTCGCTTTTAGTGCATATCGATATACGTAACTGTTCTCTTTTAGTTCATACATTCTCATACATTTTTCTTAGTGTCTTACATATATTCACATGATTAGGACCCTTCCTTAACTAGTACGTAAGATGACACAGACAAATTTAAGAACATATACCATGTTTGTAATTGTGTATATATTGATTTAAATGAGATAAACAAACACATCTAAATATGGTTGATTCGGTTGAATACTTGAATGCATTAGCTACCACCTATCTGGCTAGACCATTTTATATATTCATGGTAGGTAATAAATAAGTGGCATCATTTTAGCGTGCATTAATAAATAATGAGCAAAAGTCAGATACCATGCAGAATGATAGTTAAAAACCTTAAACGCACGTCGCCTATAGTAAAGCTATATCTTAACATTGAAATTTTAACAAGATCAACCTTAATTCGTCCAATATGGTACAAAATGGTGCATGTTGTTTTCATACACATCTTAATCACACAACAATAACAACGTTTTTTGTAAAAATTTAATGCTAACGTTGACAACTAAACAGAACAAGCAACTTGACTTGGAATCCGATGTTGTTTATGTTGTGCGACAGACAAAGTCTTGTAGATCTCATAAATCATCTTCTCATCGTATTCTTTTTGCGAAGGTCTCCCAAATCCGTCACCATTGTAACCCGCCATTGTTCTTGATCTAACGACCGATGTATTCGCTAGCTTCATCATAATACGAACGTAAGCATCACGAGCTCCTATATACCACTTCCTCGGATTCAACTTGAGCCTACGACTTATCCTAAGCCGAAACAACTTTCTTTTTCTTCTTCTTCTTCTGGTACCAGACTCCTCGGCTCCATGTCTATCAGGGACACTAGTACTGGTGCCGAGGCGCTGGTACCCTCTTGTCTTCCAATAGCATTTTACGCCATTGTAGACTTTAGTACTCAAGCCTTCCATTTTTAAGATCTTTGGAGAATAGATAAGGGTTTTTATAAATTTGTGAAACTACATATTTAATGAGGAAGAAGATTGGTGTTGATTCCTAACCTACAATTCTCGCGGATTTATTTAATGATGTTTCATCCACACCATTGGATCCCACTACTTTGACCTTTTGGTTTAATAACATCTCACCAGCACCACCAAATTAATTATATCCATATCTATACGTTTTGTTTGTTACTGTATTTATTTCATCTTTTACCAACCTTATTTACTAGAGGGAACAAATGTATTTTTTCACACCAAATATCATCATATCACCTAATAAATAGTATTTACACACTACTCATTGCATAACTACCATGCAATTAAATCATACATTTTTTTTTTTTTTTTTTTTTTAACAGGGATTTCATTGCACTCCTCACAAATGGAGTTAAATTGAACATAACAAGTTACATCGAACATAATGGGCAAAATCGAAACCGACTTGCCAAACAAAATACACAAGGTAACAAGTTAAACCAAAACAAGACATACACCATAATAGTTGTGACAGACTACAACAACACCATACAAGAGTGAGGGGATCACCAGAGTGAGCTTTTGGTAGACACAACCATATGAAAGGTGTAGCTTGTCAAAAGTACATAATGTACATAAAGGCATACATTGATTAATTATAACTATTTCTTCTAACAAAATTATAACTATTTTATACAGCTCACCAAACGACTATGCAATGGCTACACTCTCAATGCATCCCAATGTTTTTTATAGAATTTAAAAGATGAAACTGAAAACCTACACCATATTATCACAAACAAAAAGCTTATAATGTAAATGTGAATCCACTATTTATTCTTTTTTGGTAACAAAGTTGATTGATATGAGCCCATGAATTACATTAAGGTTTTGTCTAAATATGTGGGCTTTATCAAACCCATTTTTTGATCCAAAAACTTCTAATGGGCCACGTTTTTATCCAAAAGCCTAACGCCTGAAATCTGAATGTTTCTCAAATTCTAAATAAAAATATCAACTATCAAACTTAACTTTAGTGGTCAAAGAAATTTATATTTCAAACCATTTTCGTTCAAGAAAACCATAACCCCTCCTTCTATGTAGTTTTTCACAACCATTTTTCATGTTTCATCTATTCTTTACTTCCTCCATAAGCTCAAGCTAACATTTTTTTTATTTAGCATTACTTCAGCTTTATATGAATTTTAAAGTCTTTTATAGTATTATTATTTTTTAATAACGATAATTTTTTCTTGGAAAGAATAAGATATTGAGAGCTTTATATCAAGTCATCAAATCAAAATTAAGCAACAATCAATCCAAAGAAACCGTAACATTGTAAAAGTACTCTCGAAAAAAAAATGACGTCTCAATTGTTTAGAAGTCCAAAAACAAGCTTTTAATTGGAGTCTTATAATTTTTTTTGTAACACTATGAAAAGTACTTCGATTTGTTTTTTTACATACAATTTGTGCTTATAGCCATTTTTGCTCAAACTACTTAATTCCTTACCTAGTTCACTTGAGTTCAAAGATTATACAAAAAAATGCAGGAATAAGGTATTTATCCAAATTGAAAGACAAAAACAAAGTTATTTTCTCTCATACTCTTTTTGGCAGCCAACTTTGTATATTAAATGATGAGGCAAAGTGTTGTGATGAATACTCCATGTCATAATTTTGGAAGACGTACCAACTTAAAGTTTCTCGAATTGAGGACTTGAAAATTGCGAGATAAATCTCTTCTTTTTGATATAATACGACCCGTTTTGAAAGAAGAAGAAAATTAATGTTTTTGTGTCTAATTTAAATAACTTTAAACGGATGAGATTTCTCATAAGTTACACAAGAAGTACGATTCTTTTTTACTCATATATATGCGGCCTAATCAGGGTAACCCATTACCGTTTCTAAATTCTAACCCTAGCCACTCCAAGATGTGCCGGTGACAAGTTTTAACCTGATACATGTCGGGTATCGACATGCTTACAATTGGTCTATCCGTCTATGGTCCATGACCCCTTTATATTCGTATATCCAAGCCCTTTGGAAATTGTATATTTTGGAAAGTAGTAGTAGCAAATTAAATGGCTAGCATAGTCTCCAATTGAGACCATCTATGGTCCAATGTTTTGATGCCATTAACAAACGTTCTTCATCTCGATCTATCAGTGCAAAGGAATCGTTCTTCGTATCAAGATGGGTTTGAACATTTGACTTATTGTATATATCACAAATGTGTAAATATAGCAATATTTGCTTGAATCATGGAGATAACTACTATCGTCTTTGTTTCTATCCCAATGCCTATTATATGTCAAAATAGAAGTATGATGGTGGTCAAGTGACTTATTGGACGTGTAAGTGATGGATTATAAGAGTTCTCGTTTCACTTTAGTGCAAAGGATTCGAGCCATGGTAGTTGTCCACTTTTCCGGTTGATACCTTACTAGTGTTCGATTCGTAACTTAGATAATGAGTTAAGTGAATGTTTTAGAACATACCATAATCATGTAACTTGTTTAGATAAAATAATTAAAAGATAACCTGAAATGTTACCCGCACACAGTAATTAAGAAGAGGAGACGATTGTGATGAAGATCTACATCACATAGCGGTACAATAACACAAATTCTGTAAATTTTTGACGCCCGAGTGTACAACAATAATAGTACTATATAGAATTATTAATATCAATTTGTACAATAGTTCAAACTATAAGGACTATTAGTGTAAATAGTTTGAAAGTCAGTTAGAATAGTTAATCACCTCTGTATATAACTCATTTCCCAACTCATTTTGTACTTAACACCTTCAACAATAATAATCATTTTCTCTCTAAATTCTGTTTCCGCATAAACTTTGATATGGTATCAGAGCACATGGCCGCTCGATCCTAACCACTTTCTAACCGTTTTCTGTTATCGTCATCTTCCCCAATTAAAACCCTAATTGATCAATTTGTTTAATTGATCAAATTGATTCAACAATTTCATACAGAAACTTGTTATATTCAAGGTTTTAACAATGGCGATTGGAAATAACGATTCTACTGGTGGTTCTAATGATTTTTAGCTTCATTTTAGCGTGCATTAATAAATAATGAGCAAAAGTCAGATACCATGCAGAATGATAGTTAAAAACCTTAAACGCACGTCGCCTATAGTAAAGCTATATCTTAACATTGAAATTTTAACAAGATCAACCTTAATTCGTCCAATATGGTACAAAATGGTGCATGTTGTTTTCATACACATCTTAATCACACAACAATAACAACATTTTTTGTAAAAATTTAATGCTAACGTTGACAACTAAACAGAACAAGCAACTTGAGTTGGAATCCGATGTTGTTTATGTTGTGCGACAGACAAAGTCTTGTAGATCTCATAAATCATCTTCTCATCGTATTCTTTCTGCGAAGGTCTCCCAAATCCGTCACCACTGTAACCCGCCATTGTTCTTGATCTAACGACCGATGTATTCGCTAGCTTCATCATAATCCGAACATAAGCATCACGAGCACCTATATACCACTTCCTCGGATTCAACTTGAGCCTACGACTTATCCTAAGCCGAAACAACTTTCTTTTTCTTCTTCTTCTTCTGGTACCAGACTCCTCGGCTCCATGTCTATCAGGGACACTGGTACCGGTGCCGAGGCGCTGGTACCCTCTTGTCTTCCAATAGCATTTTACGCCATTGTAGACTTTAGTACTCAAGCCTTCCATTTTTAAGATCTTTGGAGAATAGATAAGGGTTTTTATAAATTTATGAAACTACATATTTAATGAGGAAGAAGATTGGTGTTGATTCCTAACCTACAATTCTCGCGGATTTATTTAATGATGTTTCATCCACACCATTGGATCCCACTACTTTGACCTTTTGGTTTAATAACATCTCACCAGCACCACCAAATTAATTATATCCATATCTATACGTTTTGTTTTTTACTGTATTTATTTCATCTTTTACCAACCTTATTTACTAGAGGGAACAAATGTATTTTTTCACACCAAATATCATCATATCACCTAATAAATAGTATTTACACACTACTCATTGCATAACTACCATGCAATTAAATCATACATTTATTTATTTTATTTTTTTATTTTTATTATTATTATTTTTTTAACAGGGATTTCATTGCACTCCTCACAAATGGAGGTAAATTGAACATAACAAGTTACATCGAACATAATGGGCAAAATCGAAACCGACTTGCCAATCAAAATACACAAGGTAACAAGTTAAACCAAAACAAGACATACACCATAATAGTTCTGACAGACTACAACAACACCATACAAGAGGGGGGGATAACCAGAGTGAGCTTTTGGTAGACACAACCATATGAAAGGTGTAGCTTGACAAAAGTACATAATTTACATAAAGGCATACATTGATTAATTATAACTATTTCTTCTAACAAAATTATAACTATTTTATACAGCTCACCAAACGACTATGCAATGGCTACACTCACAATGCATCCCAATGTTTTTTTTATAGAATTTAAAAGATGAAACTGAAAACTTGCACCATATTATCACAAACCAAAAGCTAATAATACAAATGTGAAATGTGAATCTACTATTTATTCTTTTTTGGTAACAAAGTTGATTGATATTAGTCCATGAACTACATTAAGGTTTTGTCTAAATATGTGGGCTTATCAAACCCATTTTTTGATCCAAAAACTTCTAATGGGCCACGTTTTTATCCAAAAGCCTAACGCCTGAAATCTGAATGTTTCTCAAATTCTAAATAAAAATATCAACTATCAAACTTAACTTTAGTGGTCAAAGAAATTTATATTTCAAACCATTTTCGTTCAAGAAAACCATAACCCCTCCTTCTATGTAGTTTTTCACAACCATTTTTCATGTTTCATCTATTCTTTACTTCCTCCATAAGCTCAAGCTAACATTTTTTTATTTAGCATTACTTCAGCTTTATATGAATTTTAAAGTCTTTTATAGTATTATTATTTTTTAATAACGATAATTTTTTCTTGGAAAGAATAAGATATTGAGAGCTTTATATCAAATCATCAAATCAAAATTAAGCAACAATCAATCCAAAGAAACCGTAACATTGTAAAAGTACTCTCGGAAAAAAAAATGACGTCTCAATTGTTTAGAAGTCCAAAAACAAGCTTTTAATTGGAGTCTTATAATTTTTTTTTGTAACACTATGAAAAGTACTTCGATTTGTTTTTTTACATACAATTTGTGCTTATAGCCATTTTTGCTCAAACTACTTAATTCCTTACCTAGTTCACTTGAGTTCAAAGATTATACAAAAAAATGCAGGAATAAGGTATTTATCCAAATTGAAAGACAAAAACAAAGTTATTTTCTCTCATACTCTTTTTGGCAGCCAACTTTGTATATTAAATGATGAGGCAAAGTGTTGTGATGAATACTCCATGTCATAATTTTGGAAGACGTACCAACTTAAAGTTTCTCGAATTGAGGACTTGAAAATTGCGAGATAAATCTCTTCTTTTTGATATAATACGACCCATTTTGAAAGAAGAAGAAATTAATGTTTTTGTGTCTAATTTAAATAACGTTAAACGGATGAGATTTCTCATAAGTTACACAGGAAGTACGATTCTTTTTTACTCATATATATGCGGCCTAATCAGGGTAACCCATTACCGTTTCTAAATTCTTTCCCTAGCCACTCCAAGATGTGTTGGTGACAAGTTTTAACCTGATACATGTCGGGTATCGACATGCTTACAATTGGTCTATCCGTCTATGGTCGATGACCCCTTTATATTCGTATATCCAAGCCCTTTGGAAATTGTATATTTTGGAAAGTAGTAGTAGCAAATTAAATGGCTAGCATAGTCTCCAATTGAGACCATCTATGGTCCAATGTTTTGATGCCATTAACAAACGTTCTTCATCTCGATCTATCAGTGCAAAGGAATCGTTCTTCGTATCAAGATGGGTTTGAACATTATCACAAATGTGTAAATATAGAAATATTTGCTTGAATCATGGAGATAACTACTATCGTCTTTGTTTCTATCCCAATGCCTATTATATGTCAAAATAGAAATATGATGGTGGTCAAGTGACTTATTGGACGTGTAAGTGATGGATTATAAGAGTTCTCGTTTCACTTTAGTGCAAAGGCTTCGAGCCGTGGTAGTTGTCCACTTTTCCGGTTAATAATACCTTACTGCGTGTTTGATTCATAACTTAGATAATGAGTTAAGTGAATGTTTTAGAACTTACCATAGTCACGTAGCTTGTTTAGATAAAATAAATAAAACATAGCCTGAAATGTTATCCACACAGTAATTAAGAAGAAGACGATTGTGATGAAGATGTACATCAAATAGTGGTACAATAACACAAATTCTGTAAATTTTTGACGCGCGAGATGGTACCACAACTATAATACCCAATCTCGTCATAGCAAGGTTAAAGATAAATAAGAAGTATGGAAAACAAAGTTCATAATTAATTTTTTCGTTTATTTGAAAGTCGTCTAGAAAAATGAAGTGATCATGTTGACCTTACTTAAAAAGAAAATATTTTTGTCAGATTTGAGTCAATATGATGACAGCCTCAAGATTTATAAATCAGTCGCTCAAAACACAAAAGTTGTACTTACCATGAAAAATTATTAGTTGTCACTAGTTAACTACTCTTAATTTAAAAACCAAAATGTTACATATGTTCTCACAATTAGTAGCGTCTCATAAATCCATACAATCATTTTATTATTGGGTTGTGTTATACAAACCCTCCATATATTGTCACATCAGGGGGGTTTGGTCAAACCGTACAATCAACAATACATACCGGTACAACTCGACGATGCATGCAATGATTAGAAACCTTTCCTATGAGGGTCCAAATAACTTGCCCATTTATCATTATACAAATCTTTATTTCACTCATTTAGACCGGTCGTAATAAGACCTTTAAGTTTCGATCTTCATCCGAGTTCCGACATGGCAAAATAGCATGTGTGCCACCTCATTACGGCTCGAAAGGAGTATGCATCTTCAACCTTCAAAGATTAAGACTCGGTCTAGTGGACGACCGAGTCATCCAATGTATGTTTTTGTATGTGTGTGTGTGTTTGGTGCGGTATATTTGTGTTTAAATGAATTATATTTTTATATTGAAGTTGGTTGCCTTATTTCACTTCATTTACTTTTTCAGATGTTTTGTGTCTTCATCTGCAAACTATATTTGCAGAAGAAGGTGTACATCTAAAGTTTTGAGATGGGTGGTGGCGGGAGGTAGGTGTGATAAAAAGAGAGAAATAGATATAGTATGTGATAAAGAAGTAAAAGTTTATATCAAAATATTTGAAGAAGTTAAAAGTGAAAAGAAATGAAAAAGTGTTTTCTTGGAAAAAAAAGTAAAGAAAATATAAATAAATAACACTTAAGTTGATAGTAAAATTAGTTGTAGAGATATAAATCTAAGCTGAGAGAGTAGTGAGTGCGGCCTTAAAGTCTCCTTATTTAACCCAGTCTTATAAATAACCAAACTCATCATTAATCTTGACATAAATTCAAATTTTCAAACAAAAGAAATTAAGTATCATGACAAAGAAATTTAACGTATATATTGTGTTAGATAATGCCATAATAAATAAATAAAATTTGATAAATGAAACAGAGTATAGTGAAAAAGAAATATCCTACCAACATGGTAACACACACTAACATGTCACCGTACAATCTCCATAAATACAACACCCATTTCCTTCTTTAGTCTTAAAATAAATAAATAAGTAATTTCAATATCAATTAAAAAAAAAACACACACACACACACTATCATTTCCGTCCTTCATATTCTTATTACCGTCGATTTGTTAATTTTTCCGATGTGTTTTAGAATTGGGGGATGGATGATGTCACTCTACCTTTAATCTCCACCGCTAGCGACGTCATCATTTTCTTCATAATCAAATAAAACATGTCACATTCAACTTTATCGCTATTCAATTCACCGTTCATCTCCATCGTTGCTGACGTCATCATCGGCGTATTCATCCAGTAAATCTACCAGTGGTGACATCATCATCTTCATAATCATAAAATCTAACAGGCTCAACATTTTCCCCGTTGCTGACATCATCATCTCCTGTAAAATTCAATAAGACAGGTTAAATTCAAACATTTTCACTGTTAAATCACACCGTTGTTGACGTCATCATCAAAACACCGTTAATTCATCTTTTACACCTTTAATCAAAATATTTATCATTCCTCATTATCCAAATGAATTTCAAAACGTTCATGTAAACCGATTCATAAGAAGAAGAAGTTATTAGTCGGGATTTGAATTTTTTTTATAAGAGCGTTGCCCTTTATTAAGAATAGACAACGAGCAAATCGACTGGCGGAAAACCCCGTAATTTGAGATCGTTATAGTGCTCATGATCATTTAGTTGCCGCCTATTTTAGTGTGAATCTGACGTACGATGCATATTGTGATGCCACTATTAGGATTTACTTATAAAACAACATGTATAATAATATATAGCGCAGGGGATAAAGGTCCCAAAATGGTGGATCCGTATAATATATAATGATTTATAAATAATGATTGTTATTACCTCTTGTAGCGTAATCGGTTGATTCCACAAAGCAAGTAACGGATCATGTTTCACTCTTTTGATACTATACGAAACCCATAAGTTATCAAAGTAGATGACCTCTATCGATATACACACAACGTGTCCTGTGTATCACCTGTAGTTCCATTATACTCACGATCTAGCAACGAACACCAATTGTCTTACTTTGATGAAAAACAATCAAAAAACCGAAACCCTCAGTTTGTATGTTTTTTTGTTCATTCATATTAGAGAAAAGGGGAAGGGGATAATTGATTTCCAAGTTGTGACATTAGAATGAATCTTAATGCCATAGTAAACTACCTAGTTACACTTAACTCTTGGTAGTTTTTCCTCCTCCATTTTACTTCCTTGTTTGGTCGGCCCCATTAGACAAATGGGCTTCCCATCGTTGTCTTTTGGGTCTATTCCATTTAATCGAGTTCATTACACATTAAATCAAAGCCTTTAATTAATTAGTGCGTCCAACGGATTAACAATGACCGTTAAGCGATTCGTGAATTATTAACGAATATAAATAACATATATACTATAAATATATTAAAATCATTATTATTGATGATACATCGGTGCATACGTGTGTGACCTCATAGTTTACGTATTTTCAGCCGTATAATTATTTAATATGATATGAGCATATCTCAATACTTTCACCACCGAATCCTAGTTGGTTTTTACCACTTTTGTAGGCCTTTTTGGCCATTGAAAACCTTATGTATTATTGAGATAAGTTATCTATTCAATCATATTTACTCGTAATTGTTTGATTTGCTTATTTGCTTGTTTCTTTATTACCATGCTAGGCTAAAGTTAATTAGTATTTACTTAGGATTGCAGGAAACCTAGTTATTGACTGCTTGTTTATCATTTCTTGTCAATGGTGTGTACATTAGGAGTTGGAAAACTGACTATATATTATCTGCACAGCTTGAACGTTCAGTAAAATTGGACATTTAGTTGTCGTATGTCGAGATCGTTATTGTGTTCATGATCATTTAGTTGCCGCCGATTTTAGTGCAAATCCGATGTACGATGCATATCATTTTTAGAAGAGGTCTTGAATGAGTCGAAGTCATCCACAAGGATATGTGAAGAAGTAACTATTCATTCTTCATTCTTTCATGATAATATTATTGTATTGGAAGAGAAGGCATTTTCTCATTGATGAAGAGCACCTCCGCAATTCATCAATTGGCATACGACATTGTTCCTAACCGCCTTGATGAATATTTGCAAATGGGCGAGAGAACTTCTCATATATCTCTTGATAATTTTTTTTACTTATGTTATGGAAATTTTCGGAGCAGATTATTTGCAAAACCACTATCACTAATGTTGAAAAGCTTTATTGTTTTTACGAACAAAAGCAAGGGTTTTCGAAAATGTTAGAAAGCCTTGATTGTACAGATTGGTCGTGGTTTGGTTGTTGGAACGCATATAAAGGGAAATATTGTAGACGTGCTCAGGATCCGAATCCTATCATTCTGCTGGAAGCTGTTATGTCACAAGACTTATGGACATATCATGCTTTCTTTTGTGTTTCTGGGGCGAACAATGACATCAACGTTATACATCAATCCCCTTTATTTAACGATCTCACATCTAAAAGAGCACTAGACGTTTGTGGTTAACGGCGTAACTTATAAATGGGGATATTATCTTGTTGATGGGATACATTTGGAATGGTGACACTCGTTAAGTCGATTCCAGAACCATCAGACGATGACCACAAGCGAATAAGGTATAAGCGATGAAGCGACAAAGAAAAATGTGAAACGAGCGTTTGGTGTTCTGAAGAAAAAATAGGCTTTAGCAGCCAATCCTGCACGATCGACGATAAAAGAAAGAATAACGAATATGATGTATACATGCATCATATTAAATAATATGATTCGAAAAGAAAAAGGGAAGACGATATCTCTTGATTGGTATCTGGAGGAAGCACATCAATCGGACAACCTCTTACGACCCCAAGAACAAGTGCTACAAGTTATGATACAAATCAAATCGTCTCAAGCGTATCAAAACCTTCTTGCCGATTTGGTCGAACACCTTTCTTTTTATGTTTAATTTCAGTTTTTAATATCATGAATAGTGTTTCTAGTGTTTTGTCTCATATCTCGTATTTATTTTAAATGTAATGTTTTTAATATTTAGAGTCTATGTAATGTTTTTAATTTATGCATAAAATTTTCTAATTTCGTACATTTATGTTTTTAATTTTCAATAGTGTAAAGAAAAATATATCAATCAATAGCTCTATAAAAGTTTTTAATTAAAAAAAGTGGTTGAAATGTGAGGGGTGTGTCCATGGGTGAAAGGTGAGAAATAGTGAAGGGAAGTGAATAGAAAAAAAAGTTGAGATAACGCTAAGATGGATCGTAAAATGATGTCACCATGCTTCTACTGCTATTGATTGATTTTTATCTTTGAGAACAATCATTCGTTAACACATGTTAAATATGGGAATAGATTTCCCAAGGAAGAGACAAAATGTGTCACTCTGCAAAATAGGACTTAAAATGACAACATTGTTGTGTATGCTGTATAGTAATACTCCATGGCCCATCCTTGTATAAAGTTTATGTTTAAAATACAAAATATTTTGTATTTTGTAGATGCATACTAGGTAAACTGTTGTCACAGCCCGTTGTAAGCTTGCGGAAGACGAAATGTGGTATTGAGTATTATACTTTTTTGATTGAGAAAACATTACATATGTTGCTTCTTAGTCACTATGTGAATTGTTTGCTATCCGTAGGTTTTATAACGTTACTGCACCCACAATGACATATTTGTGATTGTTGTTTAACATTAATTCATATTATTTCATACGGTATTTGTATAATATTGATTAGAAACAACCACCATTTACTAAAAATTATATATAATGTAATCGATCAGTCACCATCCACTACTTATATATACAAACTTAGTAAAACATAAAGGCCAAAAATACAAAATAGAAGATAAGTCATATGTGAATGCCAGCTAAAGACACGTTTGATCAGTGCCAACAGGCCTATCGGTGATGCGTTTGGTTCGGGCTCAGGACAAGACGAAGCCGAAGACGAGGAGTAGTCTATTAATTTTAGTATTGTTTTTATCAATGTCTTTTTATTATTATTATTATTATTATTATTATTATTATTATTATTATTTATTTATTTATTTAAAGAATTTTTTTATTATAAATGTGGCTTTTTTTTAATTATTAAGTTAATCGGAAAAAAAAGGACACAGAAAGGGACACCCCACTATTGCCAGAGAGATGTGTCAGTTTGTGTGTTATTTTGGGAATTGTTGATGTGCCGTTGACCTAGCACAACTGACATACAACCTGACGCATCACGGTTGTGATTGGTGTTACCACCATTTCACCTGACTACCTTTTAGGTGGAATTACATATATATATTTTTCAAAAGACGAACATTTGCAAATATATATCTATAAGTTTTTAATACCCAAATTATAGTGGATTTTATGCATGTGTCGGATATCCCGAAGGAGTGCAATACTTGTAACTTTATAAAGTTTTTGCATGGAAACGTAAGGCAAGGGGTAAGATGAGTACGTCAAAACTTTCCCTTTTTTAAAGATTGATTACTCTATTACACATTATCTTTCCCTTTTAAATGTTAGAATCCGATACATATGAATTAAAATCCAATTTAACTTAAATACATTTAACTAAGCTAGATGTGATTTTCGACGTTCATGTTATTCGAGAAGGGTGGGTCTTTTTAAAGCAGATATACGCGGCTTCTTCGGATTAATCTTGGGATCGAATATGGCCATTCTCTGGCCACCCCTAAATGCACACACCTAGCGAGGTTTCAACCCTTGACCTCTTTAAGTGTGTATACTGAGGTTGCTAGAGAAGGTCCTAAAACGGTCCCGTAATTGACATGATGAGACCGCGTACATCTGAGTTAAAAAGGCTCTCCTCCCCAAATAGCCTGAAGAGAAAAAATCACGTATGTTTAGTTAAATGTACTTAGGTACATTGAACCAATTCTACAATTTTTCCAGGATACCAAGACAACACTTATTGTTTGTCAATTATCTAGAAGTTGCAGTTTAGCGATATATATGTGGTTTGACAATCCGCAAGTAAGTAGCTGGGTATTAAAGTTTTTTCTAGACTAGTGTGCGAGATATTTTTTATGTACAAAGTATTACAGTGTAATTGCGGTTCGTTTTTTAAAAATAACCACAGGCACATGATATGATGTTAGCGCATAAGTTTAGTTGATAATGGTTGTGTTTGGCAACAAAAGTTTTGGAGCGTTTAGGAGCGATAAGCGACAAGCGGTAAGCAGTTGCTTGTTTGGCAACACCTCAACAAGCGTTTAAAACACGACCAACCGCTCCAATCTTAAAAGCTTCTTGAAGAAGCGGTAAGCGACAAGCAACAAGCGGTAAGAATTTATTTGTTTTTACACTTTATAATTTAGTTACAGCTATGTTACCAAACACGTTTTAAAAACAAACAACTACTGCTTACTGCTTACTGCTACTGCTACTGTTTACTGGTTACTGCTTATTGTTACTGCTACGTGTCGCCAAACATACCCAATATGTGATTTCATAATTGTTTATTAATCTCTTACCAAATTTGAGTTTTGTGCACTTGCGATAGAAAGGAAGTAAACTAAACACTCTCGCACGTTAAGTGATCTCTTTAAATTTCAACAACTAGACAATTTGATATATTTTATTTTGCAACAACAAATCATATTAAACAAGTAGTATTAAACAATTTGATATAATCTAATTGATTGTATAGTTTTAAAACTTTGGATCCTAATTTCGGTTTTTGTGTAACATAATTCGTCCAATAATCTTGCTTAGAAACCCTGGTAACACTAACAATATTTAAAGAGTACCTTGATTCGTTATTATATACAATAAAAAGTAGTAATTGTGAGATCTTATAACACATTTTTACAAATTATGAGGTTTATTTTTCACGTTATACGGGAAAGGGGAGCCTTTTATAGATGTATGTGGTTTAACCAAAGTATTCTTGTAATCGTTTTTAACCGCTTTTTCACGCGCATTCAAGTTTTTACCTAGTGTTGTTTATTTTGAATCTACATTCACTTGTGAGAACGTTAGCATGCCCAAGCACTAAAACACCTTGATGAAGTCTTAAACGTGACAATAAACGCATAATAGAGTCTTAATTTTTAAGGTATCAAATAATGCGTACGTCTTGCAATTTTCAGGAATATTGAAGCATACGACTTGCTAAAAGTCGCTAATACTGTTTGTATAGCTTAGAATGATAATGGTAAGCACATGACTACTTAAATTAGAACTATTTTAGCAAGACATAGTCGCATATTGGGGGCTTCAAGTAATTGCCTAATAATTTGTATACGTCACCATCGAATTCGACTAAAAATTTGTTATTTAATGACCAAAAAGTAAAAGTGGTTGTGGTGTGTTTGTTGAGATAATCACAGTCCAAACTTAAAATTGTGTATTAGCAAAGGAGAGTGATCTTCTTTCAAAGCAAAATTAAAAAGGAAAAAGAGCATGGGCTTGGCTTTGATTTAAAGAGAAGTGAGATCCAAGACAAAGAAGAAAGAAAATCTGATTTTTGTTATTAAAACTACTTGTTACAAATAAGTGAAGTTTTGTATCAAACAATCGTTTATGTACTGTATATAACAACCATTATTGTTAGATTCCAAACTTGTGTATATTTACATGCATATGGTATATGGTACCCGCGCAATGCTGCGATGACGGCAGAAAAAATACGAAAAGCAAAAATAATTGATGCCGATATACTCCGTATAATAAGAGTAGAGGCCAAAACAATCCTGTATAAAAAAATAAGCAACAATCAGAAACCAAAAAATTGTAAAAGAAATTGGATACTAGCTCTCGAAGAAATTCTTACCTAGTCTTGTCTATTACGCAATGATGTCTCTATGTATTTAGAAGTCCAAAACGAGTTCTTTGATTGAGTCTTAAATTTACTTTGTAGCTCTAAGAAAAGTACCTCAATTTGTTTTCTATTTACAATTTGTACTTATAGCTCTTTTTGTTCAAACGACTTGGTGAAACTTTCAATTATTCATTACCTAGTTTACTTGAGCATGCAATAGCATCAAAGATTATACAACAAATGTAGGCATTTATCCAAATTGAAAGACCAAAGTAAGTTATTTTTTCTCTCATACGCTTTTTGGCAGTTTGAATATAAAATGTTGAGGTGAAATATCGTGATAATTATTCTATGTCATAATTTTGAAAGACCGTTTTCTACTTAAAGTTTCTCGAATTGAGGACTTGAGAATTGCGAGATAAATCTTTTCTTTTTGATATAATATGACCCTTTTTGAAAGAAGAAGAAAATGTTTTCGTGTCTAATTTAAATAATGTTAAACGGATGAGGGTTCTCATAAGTTACACAGTAAGTACGATTCCTTTTGACTCATTTATATGCGACCTAATCATTGTAACCCGTTACTGTTTCCAAATTTTTTCCCTAGCCACTCCAAGATGTGTTGGTGACAAGTTTGGACCTGATACATGTCATCAGGGTATCGAGTATCGGCATGCTTGACCACAAGAACACATTGGTAACGGTTAGCAACGTTTCCAAAATATCTATGGTCCATGACACTAACCTTTATGTTCTTATATCCAAGCACATGAAAATTGTATATTTTGGAAAGTAGTAGTAGTAGTAGTAGTAGCATGTTAAATGGCTAGCATAGTCTCCAATTGAGAGTTTGAGACCTTCTATGGTCCATGTTTGATACCATTAACAAACGTTCTCCACCTCTATCAGTGCAAAGGAATTGTTCTTCTTATCAAGATGGGTTTGAACATTTGACTTATTAAAAATATAAAAAATGTGTAAATATAGCAATATTTGCATGAATCATCGAGATAACTACTTTCGTCTTTGTGTCTATCCCATTGCCTATTATATGTAAAAATAGAAATATGATGGTGGTCGATCAAGTGACTTGTTGGACGTGTAGGTGATGGATTAATGATTATAAGAGTTATCGTTTCACTTTAGTGCAAAGGATTCGAGTCGAGGGAGTTGTCCACTTTTCAGGTTGATACCTTACTGTGTGCGCGTGTTGGATTCGTAACTTAGATAATGATCAGGCAACGAGTTAAGGGAAGGTTTTAGAAGTATATGCCAAAAAAACATAGGTTGTTTAGATGAAATCATTACGAAATGGCACGGACAGTTATATACGTGGTAAGTAAGAAAGAAAAAAACGATAATATTGAAGATTAATAAGAAACATGAAAAGAAAACATTGCATGATTATCGAAACACACACTCATAATTAATTTTCCTGTTGATTTGAAAGTCGTCTAGAACAATAATGAAGTGATCATGTTAACCTTACTAAAAGATAAAAGATTTTAACATATTTGAGTTAATATGATGGCAGCCTCAAGCTCTGTAAATTAGTCGCTCAAAGCATAAAAATTGAACTTACTATGAAAAATTATTAGTTGTCACTGCTTAAGTACTCTTAATTTAAAAACCAAAATGTTACATATGTTCTCACACTTACTAATGTCTCATAAGTCCATACAATCATTTTATCATTATACAAATCTTTATTTCACTTCATTTATACCAACCATAATAACACCTCCAAGACTTGATCTTCGTCTTATATAGCAAAATAGCACGCGTGCTACCTTATTACGGCTCGAAAGGAGCACACGTCTTCAAGCTTTAAAAATGAAGACTCGGTCTTATAGATGACCGAGTCGTCAAATGTTTGTTTTTGGTGTTTTTTTATGTGCGTGTACTTTTTTAGTGGGATATATACCCGTTCCAATGAAGCATATTTTAGGGGAATTTTATTATTATTATTATTATTATTATTATTATTATTATTATTATTATTATTATTATTATTATTATTATTATTATTATTATTATTTTCACATTTTTAAAATTGATTTGGACACTTAATTTGTGCATTAAATACTTATACAGTATTAAAAATGTGCTTCAACTGCTTGTACATTAAAGTGTTCCAATAACATTTAGAGTGTGCGAATCACCTCCATATTTTAGTCATAAAATTAGTTGTAAAGTTAGAAATCAGAGGTAAGACAGTAAAAAATGCGTTGAGGCATTCTTATTCTACCAAGTCTTATAAACAACCAAACACACCATGAACTCTCCTTAGAAATCAAAAAAATTTCAAATGAGAAGAAATTAATTAGGATGACAAAGAAATTTAACGTATATATTGTGATAGACAACGACCCAATAAATAAAAAATAAATAAGTTGATACCATTTAAATGAAGTATATTTTAGTCATGAAGTTGGTTGTAAAGATAGAAATTAGAAGTAAATCAGTAATAAATGTGTTGAGGTATTCTTATTCTACCAAGTCTTATAAACAACCAAACACACCACTAACTCTCCTTAAAAATCAAATTTTTTTCAAACAAGAAGAAATTAATTATCATGAAAAAGAAATTTAACGTATACATTGTGTTAGACAACGACCCAATAAAAAAAATTAAAAAATAATTTCATATACCATTTAATAAATAAAACAAAAAAGGAAGAAAGAAGAAAAAAGTATACAAAATATATTTTGAGAGATATCATATATCCCCACCAACATAGTAACACACTAGTATGTCACCGCACAATCTCCAGAAATAATATCACCCCACCCCCATTTTCCTTCTTTACTCTTTTAACAACAATAAATAAAAAAATAAAAAACCCACATTTTCATTTTCCGTCCTTCTTATTCTTATACATTCCGACGTGTTTTTACAATTTGGGGGCACGGATGACGTCACTCCACCCTTAATCCCCACCCCTTGTGACGTCATCACCTTCACCGGAAAAAAATAAATAATAACATTTTGTTTCATTCTCACGCCACCGCTAGTGACGTCATCACCTCCCTCCTCCACCGCGCTGCTGACGTCATCATCTTCTTTAAAAAAAACCAAATAAAACAGGTCAGATTCAACATTACTCACCACCGCTGCTGACGTCATCATCCTCGTATCCATCCCGTGAATCCACCGGTGGTGACGTCATCACATCAAATCAAAACACAGGTTAAACCACCGCCGTTGCTGACGTCATCACCGTCATCACCATCATCCCCATCCTTTTACTGTTTGCAGGTAGTGACGTCATCATCAGATGAATCGAAACCCTAGCCTTTAAGTCGCCGTTAAGTTTTATAAAAATATAAAAATGCCCCAATGGATAATGAGAATCTCAGGCTTCATATCAGCCATAATGATAATGATAGTTTTAGCCCCTTCTTTACAATCCTTCCATCCGGCTGAAGCCATCAGATCCGGTCAGCTTCTTCACATCAGCCCGGGCAGCAGCACCACCAGCCCGGGCAGTTTTCGCGCTTCCCCTACTTTTCGCAGCTCCCCGGAGTGCCCCCAGGCTTCAAAATTCACTAATGTTTGTGAACACTCATTGATACACGTTGCCCTGACTCTAGATTTCGAGTACCTGCGCGGGTCCGTTGCGGCCGTGCATTCCATATTGCAGCATTCGGCGTGCCCGGAAAGTGTTTTTTTTCCATTTTTTGGTGTGTGATATGAGTTTGGAGAGTTTAGTTAGGGAGACTTTTCCGAAGTTGAGGTTTAGGGTGTATTATTTTGACCCGAGAGTTGTTAGGAAGCTGATTTCGACGTCTGTGAGGCAGGCGTTGGAGCAGCCGTTGAATTACGCGAGGAATTATTTGGCGGAGATTTTGGAGCCGTGTGTTGGGAAGGTGATTTATTTGGATTCGGATTTGGTTGTGGTGGATGATGTGAGTAAGCTATGGGGGACGGGTTTGGGTGGGAGGACGATTGGGGCGCCGGAGTATTGTCACGCGAATTTTACAAAGTATTTTACTAACGGGTTTTGGGGGAATAAGGTGTATGCGAGTGTGTTTAGTGATAGGAAGCCGTGTTATTTCAATACGGGTGTCATGGTTATTGATTTGGAGAAATGGAGACAGTTTGGGTATACGAAAAGGATTGAGAAATGGATGGAGATTCAGAAGAGTGATAGGATATACGAGCTAGGGTCGTTACCGCCTTTTTTGTTGGTTTTTGCGGGGAATGTAGCGCCGATTGATCACGCGTGGAATCAACATGGGTTAGGTGGTGATAATGTTAGAGGGAGTTGTCGGGATTTGCATCCTGGTCCGGTGAGTTTATTGCATTGGAGTGGAAGTGGGAAGCCGTGGCTAAGGCTTGATTCGAAGCAACCGTGCCCGTTAGATTCGTTATGGGCGCCATATGATTTGTACGGACAGTCATCGTGAGTGTGATCTCATTGCCGGTAAATTGTTTTTTTTCTTATTTGTTTGTTGTTACATTGCGATATCCTGTTCTACTCATGTTTTTGGGGGGTGGGTTTATAGTTTTTGTTGAATTAATAGACATGATGTTGTTATCTTTGATCATCTGTATTCTATTCCATTATTTCTGCTCCTGCATTCTCGTAATAAAAGTGAAAAGATATTCGATTAGAACCCTGTTTTCCGATTTTAGCTAGATTTTACATCATGTTCAAAGTGTAATTGCGGATGTTGTAACCCGTTGATTCAGTTATGGCTTACCCCTCAATAGAATGAGCTTTTGATTTTTGATTATTTCCACTTTGTGTTGGTGAATTGGAAAGGCACTCTTTTTATTACCATTCTTGAGTAACTTTTTAGCGCAAATTGTGTTTTGGTTTTTGCTTATTTGTAGAAACTATGTATGGTTCGCTTATTTGATGATTGTGTGTGGAATATTGTTATAGCTTTAACTTTTATGCATGTCGGCATGAATGTTATGTTGGTTCTAAGTATTTTCATGGCGTGTGACTACTAGCTTAAATTTGTTTCCCACTAGCTCTGTGATAGTGACTAGATTTAAGTTAGTTAGCATCCACACGACACTGGCATGGTCTGATGTATGGATGTGCATATAAGTTGCTTCCTGACATGTGTCCACTAAGTTAAACCCCAGTCTTTTGGTGACATAGCGCTGTTATAACATTTTAGTGACACGATTGTATGAATTCAGTTTGTTGATTGGTTACTGATATGATGTGGATATAAGTTGAATTTTAATGTTACTGGTAGAATAAGCAACTCGGAGGGGGAAAGGTTTAAGAAATGATTAATATACAGTTGTACACATTGTCCAATTACCTCAAAGCTACAAGTTGATTATGTCAATGTTGATTAAATAAAGACACAAATAGTTTATTTTCTTATGAGTTAAGAAGATAGATGATTGAGACCTGGCAACTGACACCAACGTTCTCTAATCTATAAGTTAATCATAATCTATTAAAAAACATTTAGATGTTGGCAACTAGTAATCCCTCCTGTCACTCTCTATTTTAAACAACACGCACATCTTGATCTTATAATCTCATTACCTAATACACTTATAGTTTATACTATACATAGTTAAAATAATGAGTATTGTGAGACAGATTAATGTGCGTGTCTCTAATGAACAGGTTGCTCATGTGTAGTGCATTGTTGGTTAGTTTAGTTTGGTATTTTGTATCCATTTTTTCTAAATTCGGGTTCATTATAATCATTTTTTCCAAATTGTTTGGTAGCCCTCATGTCTGTTTACCATACTAAAGCAAGGAACAAAAAAGTCTGGTAAAATTTGAACGTGTCCATTTCTTGCTTGACGATAGTTACCTGATAGTTTTTATGTATAATAACTGCCTTCTAATCTTGGACCTCACTTACTGATGTCAAGTTAACAAAAAGACATCTAACCACCATGTTGTAAATAGCCATTGTACGTTGAAGACTGTAAGGATCGAAAGTGAATGACCTTAAAGCCCATCTTTTTGCCTCGTTTTGGTTTCTTTTCTTGTAAAAAGAATATTACGAGTTTTCATGTTTTTAGTTATTTGGTCATATAAGTGCACTACTTATTTCAGCTAGCAGTTATAATTCATTCAATATCTTTGTGTAAAGTTGACTCGAGGTGTTAGGTCAAACCATGAGTATGGGGTTTGTACTGTTACAAATGGTATCCGACCACTAGCCCCCATTGAGATACGAGTTTGACTCTTCCATCTTTTGGGGATAGATTCTTAGTGTGTACCCCTGGTCTGGTTTTTACATTTCCAAGCTGTATTTTTGTTGTTTTTGTCGAAGAAAAACGAGTAAATGACGTTAATGCCCTTGTCCCGACATCACATATATAGCATATTTAAGGGAATGGACATGGTTACATGTACAAAGATGATGATGATGATATTTGATGGTTGAAGATGGTAGACCCTCAAATTGGAGAACATGTCGAATCCCACAACTTTAACAGCTAGCAACAGCCAGCTTTATTTTATATTTACACACAGGGGACCATATATTATTCCACCATTAGCATCTTCCAGTTGTATACGAATGTGAATGTACATTTATCATTGCACGAATTACAAATAACATAAAAACATTGAGCAGCTTTTTTT
>LBNU01022091.1:18089-34664 GCA_014162995.1 Artemisia annua | reverse complement strand
AAAAAAAAACCAATGATCACCCACTTTACAGTCTTTATTGTTTTCGAGAGCATAAAGCCTTGGAAAGAAGTCCATGAGCAGAATAACATTCACACCAATGATCCGCCACTTTACAATGTTTATATATTTAACATCTTAACTTTGTTTGATCATTTGATTTAACTTCTAAACTTGTTTGGCAGTGATTTTGTATTGAACTCTAAAAAATTGTTTGGATAAACTCTTAACTCTAAATGGTCGTACTATTAAAACATCTAATTTTACATGTCCGCTTTAGTTAAAGCAAAAAACAACTATATTGAATTACCGACAATTTATATTAGTTCTTACTTTTTATATTGAATATTTTTGTATTAAAAAGAAATTTGTGGTCTGGTAAAAAATATTGAAGAGTATTGTTTTGTATTTTCATTGGTATAATTTTCATAAAGTATTATACAATAAAAACAAAAATATTTAACGTCAAAGTTGGATTCAAAAAGTCAAAATGGACTTATATTTTGGGACGGATAGAGTAATAAACTAGTAAGACTTATTAAAATATAAACTATTAAACCAAACTAGTTAATTTGCAAAACAGCTAATATTCAAATGGTGCATGCTTGTGTCACAGACTCGGTCAACTCATATCCTAAGCTAGGTGTTTGTTGAACATGTGATCGACAAACCTGCAAGCGAACTACGCGGAATTCGAATCTTGCAAAGAAAACCAACATACATACATGACTAAAAGAAGTAACCCACACGATAACGAAACGGTTGTATATTAACGTTTGTAAATAAAAGATGAACAGCACAATTTGAGCCTTCCCCCCTCACCTCTATTTATAGAGAATGAGGGGGAGAACCGATCCAAGTAGGACTTGGAGTCGGCTAGAACCTAAGGAAACTAGTAAACCCGGTTACTTGTAAGCATTACTATTCGACTAACTACCAAGCTAAATTAACATCTTAACCCTTACACATTAAGTTAATATCAAGACTAACATACAATAGTTGTGAGTTGTGACAAGATTAGCGTTTAGCATGGATTTAGAAAAGCCTTCGTTTCATAAGTTTTTAGGATAGGTGTATCAAGGCACAACTAGTAATGCTAGAACCATTAATTGGGACAGACAAAATGATTATGCTGGATGACCGAAACAAATAGACCAATAGTTTCATTTATTTGCTTTGAATAATGTGAGTCGTGAAATTGGTAGAAAACATTGTTAGTGGCTCAAAATTTAAGTACCCTCCATTCTACTAGGGTATGATTTTGATTAGAGATCTCAATCTGACGTGTGGGTCTGTTCGGGTTATGTTTACGCAGCATCAACCAACGGAAAAACGTAGTCACGGACTGTGCTATAATGCACCCCAAAAAGGGAAGAGCTCCTTCTCAATCTCTAGCGGGTCAACAAGGCACAATATCGTAAAAGTAAACAGGGCAAACGAATTAAAAATCACCCACAGTGTACTTAGTGTTAGGATTTAGTAGGGATAGTCATTCATAAGCAAAAGACCAGGACCGGCAAATATCAGAACATTAGAATTTTGGGAGCAAAAGCTGGTACTAAAGTTACTAAACTACCCTTAGGAGTTGAAGGCAAAATATCTAACAATTAGAAATCATAAACCTCCTTGGTAAATGAAAAAAACCAACCGGATTCATGCCAAATAAACCCATTTTGGCCCGTTACCCAACCTGTCCATTTGTTTCTCTGATATATAATATGTTATTTTTTTCTTCTGGTCATTAACAATAATTCCCTTTTTTTAAGAAATATTGCGGGTTTCTGCTATATTCTCAATCAAGTATTTAATGACCTCGACAGGCTGTGACATAGAAGCCCGATCCCCATGGCGTCTGCAGGTCTTACTGGCTGGAGTGGTTTTCCAGAAGAGGTATTTTTATTCATACAACACCAAACTTAATGTGCATTGATACTAATGATATCTCACTCGCAATAAATCATGTGTTATGGCAGAGGTTAAGTGGACAATGGCAATGGACTAGCAAGGAGCTCCAGCTAGTCCTAGTTCATACACAGTGAAGCGAATCTTGCAGTTAGATATTCATGTTGATTCTTTCCCTAATGTAAGCTTTCAAAAAGATGCAATAGATAAACATTTTTTTATTCGAAGTGGTTTCTCACATAAGATAACATACAATTTCATTTGTCACGTTTTAGTCACTATACTTTTTTTACTACATCTCATTCATTAACATGACTTTTGGATTTTAGTTTAACTTTGTTGGCTGGCTTCTGGGACCTAGAGGCAACTCACTAAAACTTATGGAAGCTGCAACGGGTTGTCGTGCATATACGAGGAAAAGAGTCAATCAAGGATCCCGATAAGGTTCTATAATTCTATAACATAAAGATTTACTTGATTCCATTTCATGTGGTTTTCATATCTAATTTTTGATTGATAATATATGCAAATTAAGGAGTACCGGGCTATGAGAACTTAATGGAGCAATTTCCCCTGGTTTGTCAACGTGCCTATTGGAAACTGGCAACTATAGCTACTTAAGTCCATGAAACCAATTTACGAGGAAGATTACGGTTTGGAATTCCGTGAACTTAACTAATAAACATCTACTTGACAAAGGATGCAACGGGGCCTCTACTGTTAGGTAAAACAGCTGGCACAACAAAAAATTGATTCTGTAATTGAAAGGTTTCCAAACAACAGCAATATCCATTCCAGAATCACCGAAATTTATATGTGAATCAAATGTTGGATAATAACCGCCACAAAAGCTTAATAATCCTTGAGAGGTAGCAAGTATTGTTGGAATGTTAAGTAGTTTAATAGACATGGGAAGAGTGGGGGAAACTTATGCGGAGCCAAAATTGTTGAAATTCAGTTACAATCATTTATGGTTTCCTAAGAGACTTGAGCATACAACAAGTAGTTGGTTGAGATGAATCAAAGAAGCACTTGAACCTAAAATCACGATTCTGTGTTGTAACCCACTGGTAAGAAGTCTAATGCAGGTGCAATGTTAGCTTATTTGCACTGCAGCCAACCTAGTGGTACCCCAACTGATGTAAGCATTGTTAGCTGCAACCAACCTATGTTATTTTACCCTTTTGGGAGACTAACAGCATGCTAAACTTTCCGGTTTTAAATATTAACTCCTGTCACCCTTAACAATATTTTTTTTTAAAGAAAACTCATGACTTTCTCCAAACATTGCCTAACCACTACTATTGCCTTTACTCCTCTAATCCTGAGTTACAGTACATGAATATCATTTCTTGTTCACACATAAGCATTTACATATTCAAATGTTGCATATTTAATGACTGATAAACTCATGTTTGCATTTGCGGATTATTCAAAATAGACCCCAAGCAAAACTAGAGGAGAATTTAACGAAGCAAAGGACGCTAACAAGATTTCAACATGTAGTGAACACCTAAAAGGCTTGTTCATCATTAATTACACAAGCAATAAGACATCTATAAAGGACATTCCCCGTTCTCAATAAACCATTAAAGACAAGGAGCAGAAGTAACATTAAACTTGATGATACCGATTTCCCTAACCTTGCTACAAAGCACACATTTGAAAAAAAGTAGAATATACTGCATCTACAATTGCATAAGATTTCATGAGATTAAATTAGTGATAAAAAACTAAAATAGATGAAAGTTAGTTTTCCACACCTTAGCTACAAACTAGGCCCCTCCGTCCTTAGGTAACTTGTACTTTGTAAATCCACACCTTAGAATGTAGGCTTCATCATTTTGATCAACTATCGTCAGAATATATATGTGAATCCGAGTGATCAAGCAAAAGTAACGATTCCTTGTAAGAGCCCATGAAGAATGACACTCCAGAAGTCCCAAGATTCTTGATTTGTTGTGAGCTGGGGTCATAAACATGAAGGCCATCCGCCGTTTCAATTTCAAATATAGGTTCACCATTCTTCCTAAACCCCAATATATTATACAATGATGCGCCAATTGAGAATAGCTTTCTAAAAGAAGAGTCGCGCTCCATCACCCATACACCACAACAATATGCTCCCTCGACCTTAATCTTTCCGGACACAACAAGAGATTCTCTTAGCTTAGAGACGGAGACAAGTGAGTACAGCTTGTTTTTCAAGCTATCTGGTAGGTCTACCACTTTAAATTCATTGGTAATCAAATCAAATGACACAACCATATGATTTAGGGTAGATTCACCGTCATCATCAAAAATATTCTCATTAGCACCCCAATAAATAAACCTATCTATAACAACTTGAGTTGACATACTAATCCAAATTGATTGACGGGGCAAATTACCAGTTGGAATCACATTCCAAACCCCCGAACTCAATGTAAAAACTTCAACATGCCAAGGTGTCATATAAGAACGTAAAATCTTCACAACGGTAGGGTCACTAGTAACGGGACACACCCCGAAACCATATGCAATCTTAACCTGAGGGTCATAACTAGGGACAGCAGCAATACCAAATGATTTTCCAATTGACGGGTTCCAAATAACAAGCATCCTTTTATCATTAGCTTTATTATAACAATACAAACATAGTAATCCATGACACGCACCAACAACCCTTAAGAAAATAAATTGTTTAAGCAAAGGAGGAACAACAAATGGAGCTGAAACAGGCTTATCTTGAAATCACTTAAGAAATGGAAGATAAGAGATCAATGGCAACAATATTCACTAAACTATAGAATTAGAAACAAGATTAGTGAAGGGATTGTTATTGAATGATTTGAGTTTGTTACAGAATTATGAAGATACAAGAAAAGTTGTTATGAAACTGAATGAATAGAAATGATTACAATATTGGGTATTTATGCTAAATGGGTCATTTGGCTGTAACTACTTTTGGCGCCAAATGACTGTTTGACTTTTAGGTTCTTTGACTTCTGCATTTTGACTTTATTTGACTTTTCCAATTGAGCATGTATCAACTCCATCTCCCTTCGAAATTTTCTTGTCCTCAAGAATTATCATCAAAATCAGGAAATCTTGTTAGCAAATCAGCATAGATCTCCCATGTAGCTTCCTCAATTGGTCTGTTGGTCCATTGTGTGAGCACATACATCACTGGTCTATTATTGAGCTTACCCAACCTCCTTTCCAGAATTGCCATTGGTTTGTAAGCTAGCAGACCATCTTCTCTTAACTGAGGCAGATCTCCCATTTGTTGTCCATTTCCATGACACTTTTTCAACTGTGAAATGTGGAAGACTGGATGGATTTGACAATGGCTTGGTAGTTTCAGTTTGTAAGCAACTTCACCAATCTTTTCTTCAATCATAAAAGGCCCATAATACTTTGCTGACAATTTGTGTTGTTGACCCTGCCTCACAGTGACTTGCCTGTGTGGCTGGAGTTTCAAATAGACCCATGTTCCTACCTCAAATTGTCTGTCAGTTCTGTGCTTGTTGGCCTGACTTTGCATTCTGTCTTGAGACCTTTTGAGGTGAAATTTCAACATCTGTATGGCTTCTTCCCTTGACTGCAATGTTCTGTCCACACTTTCCACTTTACTATCACCAGGCACATAAGGGATATGAATATGGGGTGTTTGGCAGTAAACAACTTCATAAGGTGTTGTCTGGATGGCAGAATGAAAATTGGTGTTGTACCAAAATTCAGCTAAAGGCAACCATTTGACCCACTCCTTTGGTTTTTCTCCACACATACACCTCAAATAACACCCAAGGCATCTGTTTACCACCTCAGTTTGACCATCTGACTGAGGGTGATAGGCAGTTGACATTTTTAACTTGACTTTCAATTCACTGAACATTGATTTCCAAAAGTTACTGAGAAAGATTTTGTCCCTATCACTTACAATTGCTTTAGGAAGACCATGTAACCTGTATACACCATCCAAGAATACCTGGGCCACTTGACTAGCATTAAATGGGTGGGACAGTGCCATAAAATGGGCATACTTGCTCAATCTATCCACAACCACCATAATCACTGACTTACCATGAGACATTGGAAGCTTTTCAATAAAATCCATTGACACCTCAGTCCAAATCTTTTCAGGTATTGGCAATGGTTGAATCAAGCCAGGATAAGCACTCAAGTCAGGTTTTTGCCTTTGACACACATCACAATCTCTGACCCATTGCTTAACCATTTTCTTTAGGCCCTTCCAATAGAACACAGCTCCCAATTTCTTACTAGTCACATGTATTCCAGAATGTCCACCCACTGCATCACCATGAAAATGCCTCACCAATTGTTTCCTCAATTCTGTATCAGCTCCCACAACAATCTTGCCTTTTCTTTTCAAAACTTCATCTTGCCATGAATACTTGTTTCCTTTGTAAGTTTTGTTAACCAGTGACTGGATCAATTGTTGAACATCTATGTCAGACTGCCAACTAGCTTTGACCTTATCCCACACATCACTTGCCACAGTTGAAACTGCCATTTGCAACAATGTTCCACCATGATCTGCTCTTGACAAAGCATCTGCTGCCATGTTCTCAATTCCCTTCTTATACACAATCTCATAATCAAAGCCTAACAGTTTGGGAAGCCATTTCATTTGAAAAGGAGTAGTCAACTTTTGGTTCAATAAGTACTTTAGACTAAAATGGTCTGTTCTAATCTTAAAGTGCCTATCCAACAAATATCCTTTCCATTTTTCAAGAGCTGCTACCACTGCCAAGAATTCCTTCTCATATGTAGACAATGATTGGTGTTTAGCAGCCAATGTTTTACTCAAGTAAGCTAAAGGGTGACCATTTTGGCACAATACAGCTCCAATACCTTTGCCAGAAGCATCAGTTTCTATCACAAACTCTTGATCAAAGTTTGGTAACCCCAACACTGGTGCTTGGATCATAGCTTGTTTGAGCTGGTTGAAAGCATCTTCTGCCACTTGAGACCACTTGAAAGCATTCTTTTTTAGCAAAGCTGTCAAGGGTTGGCTAATGATTGCATAGTTCTTAATAAATCTTCTGTAATAGCCAGTTAAACCCAAAAACCCTCTGAGTTGTTTGATTGTTTGAGGACTTGGCCAATTTTGCATAGATTCTATTTTAGCAGGATCTGTAGCAACACCTTTAGCAGACAATATATGACCCAGATATTCAACTTGTGGGACAGCAAAACAACACTTACTCTTCTTGGCAAATAGTAGATTGTCTTGCATCACTTGTAGCACTTGCTTCAAATGGTTGCAATGTTCTGTTATTGATCTGCTATATATGAGAATATCATCAAAGAAAACTAGCACAAACTTTCTCAGAAAAGGTTTGAACACAGTGTTCATCAAGGATTGAAATGTGGAAGGAGCATTTGTGAGACCAAAAGGCATGACTAGAAACTCATAATGGCCTTCATGAGTTCTAAAAGCTGTTTTATGAATGTCACTCTCCTTCATTCTAATTTGATGGTAGCCAGACCTTAGATCCAATTTAGTGAACACCACAGCTCCATTCAATTCATCAATTAGTTC
The DNA here is from genome assembly GCA_014162995.1 of Artemisia annua. Lineage (NCBI taxonomy): Eukaryota > Viridiplantae > Streptophyta > Magnoliopsida > Asterales > Asteraceae > Artemisia > Artemisia annua. Next base: position 27,217 of record LBNU01022091.1, on the reverse strand, counting down.
CTCTATCACTGGAATAGGAAACTTATCCTTAACTGTATGCTTGTTCAATTCTCTATAATCCACACACATTCTCCATGAACCATCTTTCTTCTTAACCATCACTATTGGAGATGAAAAAGGGCTCTGACTTGCTCTTATAACACCAGAATCCAGCAATTCCTTAACCATAGCTTCAATGGCATCTTTCTGACTTGGGGATGTCTATATGGCCTTACATTAATTTGTTGTGTGTTTGGGATAAGAGGAATGTGGTGATCATGTGATCTGTGAGGGGGTAATTCAGTTGGCATAGCAAACACATTATCAAATTGACTTACCACCCTTTCCACTTCTGCACTTACTTCTTTCTGCACTTCCATTTGACACAAGGAAACTGGATATACACAGAGAGCCATGGATGACAATTCTGCTTGTCTAAATTGGCCATTTTTGATAGCATTTTTACCTTGCATCCGATGAATAGTGGAATTTGTTGTACCCCTCAACACAATCTTCTTCCCATTATACATGAACTTCATAGTCAACTTTTTGAAATCACACAACATTTCACCCAAAGTGGACAACCATTGAACCCCTAAAACCATCTCACAACCACCCAGTGGTATCAACATCACATCACTAGTAAAAATTTGACCCTGAAAAGTCCACTGGAACCCTCTACATTCATAGGTACTCAACATATCCTGCCCATTAGCCACAGAAACCTTAAGGGGCGAGGTTTTAATCAACTTACAACCCATATTCCTGGCAGTACTTTCATCCAAAAAGTTGTGAGTACTTCCCGAGTCTACCAAAATGTGTAAAGTCCTCTTTCCTACCACACCCTTTACTCTCATGGTCTGATAAGAATTCACCCCAGATAAAGCATTCAATGATATTTATGGACTGTTTTCAATGACTTGTACTTCATTTTCCACTTGTTCCTCCTCTTGACAATCTTCCCACATTTCAACATGACTATCTTCCAAACACTCTTTTTCAGGTTCACAAATCACTTCTAAAGAATGCAATTGTCCACTACACTTATGCCCAGGGAAATACCTTTGTTCACAGTTAAAACATTGGTTTTTTGCCCTTTTTTCTTCCATTTCTTTTTGAGTCAATTGCTTTCTATAAGGCATGTTATTATTATAAGCAGTTTTAGGTGCTGGTAATGCCAAAGTTTGATTAACTGTTTTTGGCAAAATCCCATTACCCTTATTGCCATAACTCCCATTAACAGGCTTAGTAAATGATGGTTGGGAATGATACCTTGGTTTGATAGCATTATTGGTGGCCTCTTGCATCCTTGCCATGCAAAATGCATTAGACAATGTGGTCAACTTAAACATCCTGATGGGCATGAATATCTCATCCTTTAACCCTCCAAGAAAGAGACTCACAGTATAGGCTTCAGTCAAATCCACCTTGTTTAGCAATGATTCAAACTGATCCTGATAGGCTTGCACACTCCCAGTCTATTTCAAGTTCTTCAAATCCACCATTGGATCCTCAAAGGCCGCTCCAAACCTTTCCAATACTTCTTGTTCATACAACTCCCAAGAACAACCTTCACCATTTCTTCTAATGAACTGTTGATGCCAAATGAGAGCTCCATCATACACATGCATGGCTGCCATTTCCACTTTCATCTCATCTTGGACACTATCAATTTTAAAGAACTGTCTACATCTAAAGATCCATCCCTTAACATCATCACCATTGAATTTTGGGAATTCAATCTTAGACAACCTGCCATATTGACCACCATTTTGACCACCATTCTGACCACCATTTTGACCATATCTTCCTGTAGTTTGACCACCAGTACTTGTACCTTCACCACTGTGAATATTATTCAACTGAGTTTGAAAGATTCTTAGTTGTTGAGCATTATCACTGAATTGCCTATCATAACCGGTGAGTTTTTGTGTAATAGTTTCCATCATATTTTTCAATTCTGCCATGGTTTCTTGTAAAGAATCCATAGTGACAGGAGGAGTTGTTCTTGTATTCACCATCATATTAATATCGTTACTACTCATCAACAATGGAGTAACGACTATTAATGCTGTTCTTGACTAATCAAACCAACTGCTTCTGATGAGCTTGTTCAAGATTAGAGGATTTAAGCACTTATGCGCTAATCTTGTGACCGTATAGATGTTTGACACTAGTCGGATGTAAAAAGAACAGTGAAATTAGTGGTGACTAATTTCTTGCCGGAAATCTCTGTTTTGTGGCCGGAACTTCGCCGGAGAAGATGACCGGAAAATCAAGAGCGCCAGGATAGCAGCTCTGATACCAATTGAAACATGCTTATCTTGAAATCACTTAAGAAATGGAAGATAAGAGATCAATGGCAACAATATTCACTAAAATATAGAATTAGAAAAAAGATTAGTGAAGGGATTGTTATTGAATGATTTGAGTTTGTTACAGAATTATGAAGATACAAGAAAAGTTGTTATGAAACTGAATGAATAGAAATGATTACAATATTGGGTATTTATGCTAAATGGGTCATTTGGTTGTAACTACTNATGGAAGATAAGAGATCAATGGCAACAATATTCACTAAAATATAGAATTAGAAAAAAGATTAGTGAAGGGATTGTTATTGAATGATTTGAGTTTGTTACAGAATTATGAAGATACAAGAAAAGTTGTTATGAAACTGAATGAATAGAAATGATTACAATATTGGGTATTTATGCTAAATGGGTCATTTGGTTGTAACTACTTTTGGCGCCAAATGACTGTTTGACTTTTAGGTTCTTTGACTTCTGCATTTTGACTTTATTTGACTTTTCCAATTGAGCATGTATCAAAGTCTCATCAAATTCGCACAGTGTTGTAAAATCTGAAAAGAAAAAGAAGAGAGTAAGTTGGGTTAGCAGTTATGCTCGAATTGTAGCCACCGACCCCAATATAATAATGATGGCCGAGCTTGGCCGTATTCTAACGCACCTTCGTGGCCATGGGTTGTCTGCGAACGAGTTAACTCTATTTGCCAGATACTTAGAGCAAAATCATCAGGCAAGCCTTTTTTTTTTGAATATTAAAGGGGATCAGGAGATGATAAATTTTATAAGAGAGCTTGATCTGACTCCTTATAAGGATAATCCAAGTCGAGTTTTGACTTCACTACCGGTTGAGGTTCGTGAAGGCATCACGGAGAAGGAGGAGCAGGTGGCGAGGATGGGTTCTGATGAAGACGAAGATGCTTAGGTCATTTTCGTTTCTTGCTTTTGCGTTTTGGTTACACTGGTTTTGATTATATGTTTGAGTGGGGAGGGTTAATAGTTCCCGCTGTTTTGATATTAAATATATGTAAGTGACTACTAAGGTTCATAATGAGTTCATTATCAGTCGCAAGTTATAATGACACGACCTGAGTAGATTGACAAATGAGTTTACACATTGTGTAGGTTTCTTCAAGTCAATCATTTTGCATTGTTGGTAGCGTTTGTTGGCAACTGGATGTATATATGTTCTGTGAATAAATATAATATAATCATTGTGTAGGCGTTCGTATTGTATCATGTTTGTCACGTGTTTGACCTTTTATATACGTTCTGATAATTTTTGGGTTACCTAAGATCAATGTTGCAAAAATCGTGAATCGGTACTGAGGCGGTCCGGGGCCGATTAGCGATTTTTTACCGATTAATCGGCCGATTTTCTTGACTCGGCCGATTAATCGGATGATTTCCATGGAATTCTCTTCAAGGTCCTGGGCCGATTACCGATTAATCGCCGATTAATCGGCCGATTCGGCCGATTTTTGCAACACTGCCTAAGATTGAAGGGGACACAGGTGTTTGCTGTTGTTGTTGTAGTTTTTAGGGGGTTTCAGGTGTTTTGTTCTATGTGATTGTTTGTTTCCTTGTTTTGTTTTGGCGTCGGTTATCCGTATCAAGCATGTTATGTATCAACGTATTGGTCGTCTTCTGGTTTTAAAATACAGAAATGGTTGCATTTTTTCTGTGTCGTGTTCTTCCGTTGTTGTTATAGCCGACTTCTGAGATATACTACTGTAATAGCACGTATATTTTATGAAATGTAGTTTGTGTTCTTGTGAGTTATGAATGTATGAGTTTGGAACGTGCTTTACAACTTTTCTCAACAATGACTTAACAGTGACAAACTAGACGCATACACTATCATTTGTCCGCTTTCATAAACTGAACAGTTGGATTATCATCTTCATAAACTTCGTCTTCTGAATCTTCTGGGACTTTTTCTACATGGGTAATAGATGAACTACTACCAATCTCAGTATTAAGCCCATCCAGAATATCATATGGATTTCGGGACTCAATATTAGATTCAGGGGGGGAACCTTTACCTGCACCTTGTTGAGTGTCTAGACCACTTGTGCTTGTAGTTGGATCCCGAATAACTGTATCAGGAGGCTGGGTAGCACCATTTGACTGTCGAGCCTCCTTACCCTTTTTTTTGCTGTGTTACTTTAGGAACATATTGGAACTTTTTGGTTTGGAAGTAGTGATATGAATACCAGAATTTAGAGTCGTTTTGGCCCTTCTCTTCCGTCTTTTAGGTTGCTCAAAACCCTGGTCATCGGCTCTACTTGGCCCATCTTCATTAGCTGCAGTTGGTGCAGCATCTACCTTTTTTGTCAATTCAGCCTCAGTTCTAGGTCTTGCACTACAATCAATCAAAACATGTCCAAAAATCTTGCAATGTAAACACCTAGGCGGAATCCAATTATATTCCAGTCTTAATTTCCTGACAATTTTTCTAATCTCCGCTTCAGCAAACTTGGGGATCTCCAGAGCCGAGTTAATCTGTACTAATACTCTAGCAAAAGCACCCCTACCGGTTTTCTTTTCACACATTTCAGCAGTATACCTGTCAACCGCAATAGGGATACCAATGGCTTAAGATTTCATAATTCCATAAGGTGACATGCATATCGTCATATCGTGGATATTAATCCAAATAGAAACCTCAGTGGGGATAGGCTTTTCAAACCAAGCTTCCAGTTTGCCATTTCTTAAGCAAAATAGGAATGTCGTTAAACAACCTGGGGCCACTTTCAAAAACATGATTTAATCCTTGTTCCATCTTAAATTTAAGATAGAAATACCCTTGATCATTCAAAATGACATCTTCCAGATCAAACCGTTTCCAGAGCCAAGTTGCATGAAACTTAACAAGCTGAAAAGCAGGACGTTTACCAATAAAATATCCAACTAAAGTACGTGACCATCCTTCAGCTTCTTTATCAATCAAATTATCAGGAATTATGGCACATCTAGTACCTAAATCAGTTACCAAAGAAGCAATAAAACGAAGAGTACCTTTATTCTTGTTATTTTCAGCGTCCTTAAAGATAGAAGCGTAAGTTCTAGGAGGTTGTCCGTTGCTGCTATCTTGCAGAGTCGGCAAATCAGGCTCTGAGATTTGAGTTGGGGGTTTCCTCTGTTTCACTTTCAGAATCATTCCTCTCAACAATAAAGGTTTCCACCACCGGATTGAACGTGACTTTTTTTTCACCTGAGCTACTATAACCCATAGCATCCAGGCTACAAATGACAGGCGTTACACGGTGGCATCTCAAGTATAAGATTCGTGTTAATCAATGATGTATGTTCATTTGCTTTTTAAGCCCCTCAGATGGTATTACTTGTTTATTTGATTTGATGATAGAAGATTTAAATTATATTGGTATATTGCTAGAATGCGATTAAGAGCTGAAATTGATACATTGATTGGTTTTAATAAGCTTGATTAGAAATTTCTAGCAATTTTTGCATAATATGATAAAATGAGTTCATGAGATCATTTGGCTAGATAATGAGCTAGGTTTTGTTGGACCAAGTTAGATTGAAAAACGGACTAAATGAGTTAAGTGGTATTAAAAAGGCATGAATTGAGTTGTAAACGAGTAGATGAATTAAATAAACCATTTGGCATGTATTAAAAGTATCCGTTTGGTGAATGGGCTAAGTTTGACTCAAACGGGCCAAACAAGTCATAATGTGCAAATTGACCTCAACATACTTCATGAACCTCTAATTGAGTTGGCCCTAATGAAACTGTAATGATGAAATGAGATAAAATGAATTGCTATGCATTTTTGGAATTTGGCTAGTAAGTGTTGGATAATCTTGACATGAAAGAGTCATTTTATGAGTTTGTCATTAGATAGTGTCCGACTGTCCGTAGTCTTTAAATTTCAGTGTCGAGCAAGTCGTTTATAGCTCATTCTTAGAAAATTATGTGAGTCCAATGTTAGTTTGTTAGTGTATGTTTATATTGATGGTGATGATGTTCCATCTGTAAAAAAAAAAAAAAAAAAAAGCCTTTTCAATGTCATAACATACATTATACATTATCAAATTCGTAGTAGTAGTAGTCAAGCACGATGGGCATGACGGAACACAGGTGGCACAGACTTGTTCGTTCTTGTTAATTTATGCCCGTGTGTGTTCGTTTATGTTTGCTCAGCTATGTTCGTTTAGGTTCATTTACAGGCCATGGCTTGTCCAGTTTGTTACATTATATGTTTTAAGCTTGTTATAATTTCCATATCTTTGTATTGTTTGCAGTGGAGCTGTGGGGGACTAGGACTCTTCCTGCTGTCTGCCTCTATGTTACATTATATGGTTTAAGACAATTAATGGATTTGTGGTTTTATTTCTTAAGACAATTTCTATTATCTCTTAAGTAATTGTATTAATGTATGCGACTAATTAAGTAATTGTATTAATGTATGCGGCTAATCTCTTAAATCATGGTGCTTTAAATTATGGTTTAAAATCTTAAAGACTTAAACCATTTGTAAATCTTATTTTTTGAACTGAACCAAAAAAAAAAAAAAAAAAAAAAAAAAAAAAAAAAAAAAAAAAAAAAAAAAAAAAAAAAAAAAAAAAAAAAAAAAAAAAAAAAAAAAAAAAAAAAAGCCCCATATTGACCGGGGTCTATTTTATGACTTGGACTGTATAGCCCTTTCTTAAGCTGAAGATCCCCACTAAGGTTTTAATTACGTTTCGCGGTCAACATGGAGCATTTCCTCTACAGATCATGTGTGCATAAGCAAGTAAAAAAAGTTGTGGGTCAATTTATAATATCAGGCGACTTGATAGCAGATCAAGGATGCTGGATTTTTGACTATACTTATCATACGTTTCAGGTCATGTAAAGAAGTTGGACCTACACGAGGCTCTTTCTCAATTGACATTTTCTGGTGTAATGAACTTTGATGACATTGAAATAGTCGAAAAATATGTAACTAAAAGCAAGTCCCGTGACCAAGCCAGCTTCGACCCGTACAAAACATATCAGTTGTAAAAGGTTACCCAACCCAGCAGACACCTAATGTAACACCTCTAGTGTCAATCATACCTCCGAAAGAAGTCTTTCTCTTTCTTTACCAAGTTTTCCAAGATCAGCTTCAGACGCGGAAATGCCACCCAAGGCCAGCATTCTTTCTTCAAGGGATGTAATCTCTTGATCGCACCCGGCTACTTTTGCTGCTATCTCCCGGCACCTCAAGTTGTCCTCAATATCACACGTCAGAATTTATCTTGATAACGCTTCACATCCTCAGAATTCCTGTTTTTTATTACCATAAGTTTGAAGCATGGATTTTTCCCGAGCCATTTTTTCTTTGAGGTCTTTTAGATTATGGGGACTATTCTCTTTTTCATACCTGAGAAAAAACAGTGGCAGTCATCAGAGACAATAATTACAAATCACATATCCAACCCTTAAGAACGAGAACTTGCTGAACAATATCAGAGGTCAGTCTATCAAGCTTGTCGACATCCTGACGGTTGTTTCTTTTCAGCTCAGCTTGTGCCTCCCACTCCTTGTGTTTATTTTTCATATCTTCATATGCACTCCTGTACTTCTCAACTTCCTTTGATAAAGACGAACATCCATATCTAAATGCAGAAAGCATAAGGGTTAAGAGAACATGAGCACTACACAATTTTCATCCTAATTACTGGGAATCTCATGATAAAATCAGTAAGTTAATGACAAGTTGTGTGTACTGAAGACCCCGTAAACTGTCAGTTTCTGATTATGCTTTGGAATTTGATCTATATATCCATTTCAAGAACATATAAAAAGGAACCCTAAAATTCATAAATTATAATTTATGAATGGATTTATTAAACGGGTCAAATATGAAAAGGCCCAAAGTTTATATTCAAAGCAAGGCTGTAAAAAGAGAGAAAAGAGCGGCTATCTAGCGGACCTCCTACTTCGTTTTATTCAAAGATACAAATTGTTCGCTAGATAATGCACTTGTAGTAAACATAGCTGATGCATTCAAACATTTACAATAAATGGAAAAGAAAGTGATCATGTGTCAACATAAACCGGACAGCCAATCTCGACCCACACTATATAACATGTGTCACCCCAACCCATTTAGGACAATTCTAGCAGTTACCTTGATCCCAGTGTCAAGCTGATTAGACTCCTTGGCCAATTGTTCTAGATTAACTTCAACCTTCTTATGATTCTTCAACGCATTCTCCACTCCCTGCTTTTCTTCTCGCTGAGATTGCAACTTCAAAGAGGTCGATTGTAGATCAAGCTCCACATACCTTCTTTCCTCACGTAATTTTTCTAGCTCACTTTCCACATTTTCCCTATATTAAACCAGACAAATACACCATAAATGCGGTAGCAGAAAATAACTCATTAGAAGAATTGTAAATTCAGAACAATAATAGATTCCTACTTTGTCTTTTCCGCAATTCGTAGCTCATGCTGCACCTCTTCCATGGCCGCCCCCATTCAAATCAAGTTTAGACCCCAAACTGTCAACTACTCCCTGCAGCTTTTGCATCTCTCCAAGGAGTATACTGCACGTCTCTATAGGTTGCATCAAGGATTAAACTAACTCCTTATCATACCTTATTTGAGCTAAACACCCAAGACCTAAATATTTTATTCTGATAATAATAAGTTCGCAGTATGGAGTGCTCAATAAATATAAGCAAACTTGACATGCATTGATGTCACATGCACGGACATATATGAAACTAATTTTATGAGGGTACTTGGTTGACAATTAATGAAGATAATTTACATATATCAGTATTCTACATTTAAAAAACAAAACAAAAAAAAAAACAAAAACAAAAAAAAAATAAAAAAAAAAA